>JAMWET010002011.1:0-5000 GCA_024036415.1 Prochilodus magdalenae | reverse complement strand
ATGGTTTTCCCAGTGGTGCCGAGCACTTGTCGGCTGCTTTTCCAAACCCCCCCAAATCTTCTCAGCTGGGCTTAGGTTGGGTCACAATGAGAGAAACTCTACACTCTGATACCATGTACTACTCAATTCATGAGGGGGAGATTCAGAACCAAGCTCCATTCCTTCCTGGAATTGTCCCACAGTGTAAAGACCAGCTGGTGGAAAACAAATACAAAATCGTCAGGATGACAGCGACGGCATGTAGATGAATGAATACATGAATTCATTATGAATAATTAGGCCCTCATTAAGTGCCATAATTAGCCCTTGGCTGGTAAGTGTCCTCCGACACTGTGGGCCCCCTAAATGAAGCATAAGTGCGTGCGTTTAAAACACAAAGGGATATGATCCTGCAGTTAGTGCGTATGAGAGGTTGTGGGACCTGTCGGGGGTGTCAAGTAAAGTACATAGGGCTCTGGAGTAAATGTAAAAGCAAGTACAGGAAATATGTGTCTGGATACGTGGAGAAAAAACACACCCGCTGCAAGTATTTCACTCAGGCGACTGGCCACCTGTAGGAGCAGGGATCTCAAAGCACGACCACCTACAAGGGCCCTCTGAGAAAACAGGCGTGTGCAGCAGAAGAGCTGGCGCTGAGTGTCTGACACTGATTTGTAAAGGCAGACAAATACGGCTCATGACCCGCACCCCGACTCCCACTGGTCTGTTACTCACACCTCAGCCGGCCCCTCCACGTCCCTTAAACACCACCCACCAGCTTGCCGACGGGCCGAGGAATTGGAAGGCGGCTTGCGTTGTGCCGACAGGATCAGATATGGTAATGGGGATACTTGTGCGATAGTTGACAATGAGATTCCAGGAACAGAAGAGCCCGGGTGGGGGAGGGGGGGCAAGGTGGCACGTGAGCGAGAATGACCTTTTATACCACTGAAAACAAAAGTCATCCACGGTTTTATTCTCCTCATACCGTCAGATTCATCTGCCAAGAAACCTCCTCCATCTGCTGCTGCTACCATAAAAACCCAACACAATTACGTTAATTGCCCTCTGATGTGTGATCTGAGTCACAAAATAATTGTTTCCTGCGGGGAAACTCCCTCCTTGTCACCCATAGTGGGGGGAGGGAGTGTTGTGGAGGGGGCGGGGTCCTCTTATCATTTAGAAGCTTCAAAATCTGCGAATAACACCATAAGTTTTCTTTTTGCTTCAGAGTGCTTGAGAGTAGAGAGTTTGGTGGCGTATTTTTGTGTGAGGGTTTGTAAACAGGAGTGATTGAGACGTTACAGGGTTTGCGTGTGAGGTGTGTAAACAGAGTGATTGAGTTGTTAGAGGGTTTGGTGTGAGGTGTAAACAGCGTGAATTGAGGAGTTACAGGGTTTGGGTGAGTGTGGTGGTAAAACAGAGTGACGGTGAGAGTAGAGGGTTTGGTGGAGGTGTAAAAACAAGGTGACTGAGAGAGTAGAGGGTTTTGTGTGAGGTGTAAACAGATGTAGATGAGACGACGTACATGGTTCTGGTGTGAGGTGTAACACAGACTGTGATTGAGAGTGTAGAGGGTTTGGTGTGAGGTGTAAACAGAGTGACTTGAGGAGTAGAGGGTGTAGTGGTGTGAGGTGTAAAACAGTGCTGATATGAGAGTAGAGGGTTTGGTGTGAGGTGTAAACAGAGCCGTGTTAAGCACCCCAAATACCCCCAGGTAGATTGAGAGCTGAGAGGGTTTGGTGTGAGGTGTATTAGAAAACAGGTTGATTGAGTGTAGAGGTTTGGGATGGGTTGATCGGAGTGTTGTAGGTGTCAAAACAGAGTGATATTGCAGAGTAGAGGGGTTGGTAAGTCGAAGGTGTAAACAGAGTGGATATGAGGAGTAGTTAGAGGGTGTTGGGTGTGAGTTGCTAAACAGTCTGTGATAGAGTAGAGGTTTGGTGTGAGTGAGAGACTAGTATCATTGGAGTGATGTGAGTACGAGGGTTTGTAAAATTCAGATCGATACCTGTAGTATAATACAACAGACGCTTTGTGATTGAGTGTAGATGGTGTTCGGTGTCGAGAGATGGGTATAAACAGAGTGATTGAGAGTAGAGGGTTGGTGCGGTATAGGGTTTCGCTAAACAGAGCAAGTGAGAGCTCAGTAAGAGAGCAGGATTTAGGATGGCGAGGGTTAAACAAGACGTGAGCTGAAGCGATTCAGGCTAGAGGGTATGTGGTGTGAGGTGGTAAACAGAGTGATTGAGAGTTCCTCCCGTTTTGGTGAGGTGGTAAAAAACAGAGTATTGAGAGTAGAGGGTTTGAGTGTGAGTCGCTGTAAAACAGAGTGATTGAGACAGTAGAAGGGTTTGGGACAGGCATAACTATCAGATGAGAGAGTAAACAGAGCAAATTGAGAGTAGACGGGTTTGGGGCGAGATCGGAGGTGTAAATACAGAGTGACTGCTTTAGTGTAGAGGGTTTGGTGTGAGGTGGTTAAAACAGATAGCGGCACCAACAATTGAGTGCAAGTTTCGAGGGTTGGGTGTCAGAAGGTACAGAGTAAAACACTCGTGCAGTGACCTGAGTGAAGATACGAGGAGAGTTTGGCGTTGAGGCTGTAAACACAGAGTGAGATTATGAGCGTAGAGGGTGCCCTAGTATTATGAGTGTAGAGGTGGTGACGTAAAAACACAGTCATAGGGAATTGAGAGTAGAGGGTTTGGTGTGAGGTGTAAACAGAGCAATTGAGAGTAGAGGTTTATGGTGTGAAGGGGGTAAACAGAGATGACTGAGTGTAGAGGGATTTTGGGTGCATGCGATGGTGAGTAATAACAAAGTTGATTGAGGAGGAATAAGTAGGGATTTGGATGTCTAGTGAGGGTATGTAAAACCAGAATGGATTGATGAGATCCAAGCTTATAAGAAGGGTATTGAAGAAGTAGTGATAGGTGTAACAATTCATACTGTCAGTGACAATGTGAAAGAGTAGAGGGTTTCGGTGTGAGGATTACTGTTATGGTTGTGTTACAACAGATAACAGCAACGCAACTTGAGAGTGACGACGGGTTTAGCGTGCTCCTATGATTTTACCGGTTTGTAAAACAGGAATGACTGCGTGTAAGAGGGTTTGGTGTGACCTGGGTTGCTAAACAGAAGGAGCAATTGTGAGGAATGTTGCGTGAGCAGGAAGGGTATTTGGCCCTATAGTGCATCTTTTTGAAAGGTATTGTGTTCGTCTTCAATCGGTGTTTATTATGCAGTATTGTCTCTATGTGTTGGGTTGGGCGAGGTACGTCTTTGTTTATTTTTCTTTAGTCAGTTTTTTATAAGTATTTTATCCTTTTAATATTTGTTTTTGTGTTTAATTATTGTATAATTGGTTCATTTATTATATTGTAAAATATATTTTAATATTGTCTTTTTATATGTATTCTTCAATTTCTTTTAAATGTTTTAAAAACTAGATGTATGATTGAGAAACGACAGAGAAGGCCTTTACTTCCTATTTCTGGAGAACTGGCTGCTTAGTTTAGAAGAGGGGGGTATGCATGTGAGGTCTTGTAAAACAGAGTTCGAACACTGAGAGTATAGCAGTAGGTTGCGTGGATGAGGTGTAATGCCTACACAACCTCATAAACTTAAAAACCCAACGAATAAACAAAATCACATTGAAACTAAAAAAAAAAAGCTAGGACTTACTATGTGGTAATCACAACATCAAAAACAAAGTACCAGAACACAAACTTAAAATCAGCCTAAACAAAACTTATATGAATGAAGATAGATCAAATTTATTATTAAAAAATAAAGTATTAAACATCAGAAATGTAACAATAAAAAAACAACAAGGACAAATAAAACAAGTGCTATAATGATCCCCCCTTCAAATCACCCCCAATAGATTAAAAAAAACCACTACAAAATACAAAAGTCATCTAGGTAAAAGCATGAAAAACACCGGCCATGAAACAATGAATCAATAGTCCATTTTACTATTTACAGGCGTAATATTAGCCAATACATACTAAAAATGCGAGCCGCCAACTACGGGTCTTATCCCATAGAAGACCACACAATGGACAATATCAAGTTGATCCAAGTAATTGCAATAGATCTTAGTTCTTACTTAGTCTTCAACGGAAACGTTTATTGATATGCATCAGTGAGTTTACAATAGGCAAACTATTTATTTCAGGGAACTACAGTCACAATGACAGACCAATTTGATACATGTGTTTAAAACAAGGCCCGCTAAACTAAAATAAAACAAACTGAGGCACGTGACGATTCAGACTATTCTTTGTAAAGAAGGGATCCAAATGGCCTGAGAGCCACAAAGTGTCATATCTTTCATGATCGAAAATAGAATATAAATCAAAGAGTTCCAATGGACAAAAAAAAAACCAAGTTGTTATAAACAACAATAGTTAAAAAAACAGTATAAAAAGAGGACTGATGTAGAACACTAGTCTACTCCAATATTGCTACTATATAATCTGTTAACCCAACACAAGAAACTAAGATATATCTTTATTTTTAACAAAGTAGATTGGTGCTAATTTTTAAAATTAATTTACGAACAGTGTTCCAAGTAAAAAGCAAAAGAAGCAACTTGACCTAAGTGTTATTCTTACAAGAAAATGTACTAAAAAAATAAACAATAAGGCAACAAATTAATAAAACAAAAAGTGCTATAATGATCCCAAAAAACCACCGAATTCCACAAACTACAAACAGATAATAAAAAACACTAATTAAAAAAGTCATACTTAAAGACGTATAAAAAGAAAAATTAAATGAAAATGAAAACATGTAATATAGAATCCAGATTTTACATTAAATTATAATTAGACCGGCAATGTATATAGACCTACAACTCGTATGAACAAAAAGAAAGCGGACATTTACAAAAAGGTAAATTAAACTGAGTATTACAACGTGCTAGGCGTCGTTAGAATGTATGTGGAGTGGATGTAGAGGGTTTGGTAGTGGGGTTGAGGGTTAACACAGATGCAATAGTCTGAGAGTAGAGG
>JAMWET010002010.1:0-45000 GCA_024036415.1 Prochilodus magdalenae | reverse complement strand
TTGAACATGTCCTGAACTGAACGTTAGCTTTCCTGCTAATGTTCGACTAGCCATAAAACTGAACACAGCCACGTACCGCTCTCTGTGGGCTATGTCTGGTGGTCGTGTGACTAATGTTTGATCTGCAGACCCTCCATACCGCTGTTCTCTCTTTAACTACTTTCATCCCACAGCACAATCCTCTAATCCACACCCCCCTGTTTCTGGAGTAGACGCTTCTTCGTATGGTGGTCTGTGCTGGGCTCCCGCGCTCTGCTAGGTTGCCAGGTTTGAGCGCACTGCATCAGAGACCAATCTAAACCCAACCCCATTCATTATTTTTACCCCTAGCCCCCGTTTTCGAGTCTAACCCTACCCAAAAATGGGAGTACCCTTCAGGAAACGGATACGTCATCTATTTCCTGCAGTCAGTAGAGTGAAAATCCCAGAATAAAATATCCTGGGAAAAATAACCAGGACGTGTTTTCCTGCTTGGTCTCCAAACTATAGCAGTGATGGGATATTTATCCGGAGGAGACTGAAAAGCCTGGGATGCTCGGGATTCAGTTTTAAACTCTAACGAGTCACCCAGTAAAAAGAGCAGAACTAAAACTCTCACATGACTTCATTAACCGGTACTAGCGGAGCTCTGTAGGCGACCCTGCCAGGCTGCAGTGAGAGCAGAGGAGGGTGGAGTTCAGCTCCTCTCTGCTTAAATACATGTAGGGCATCATATGCCTCCAAACAGGGGAGGCCATTATTTATTATCACCCCCAAGAATTCTCTGGTGATATGAAGCTTCATGATCGAATCTCCCCGCTCCACCTTAAATGGTGCTGCAACCTCAGGTACCAGAACTAACACCTGCACCATTTAAAGTGGAGCGGGACATTTCACTAGGTAGTGACCGAGACAGCAGCGCATTACTGGCGATTTCTACACGTGTTATTAATAAAATGACCATAAAGCGCTTTTATAATGGGTATCTTACAGTGCAGGGCTTTTAACAGAGGAGATACTGATGTATGGGGCTCTCTGGGCGCTTGTGCAGAAGGGCCATGTAGCCCTAACACTTCTCCCTGCCCCTCCATCTCAACAACGATCAGGACAAACCTGCCTTAGACATGAACGCGCAAAACGGAGGGGCAGGGCTGCTATGTTCTGTACCCGTTTGTAATGAAGGAAAGAGGAAGGATATAACAGAGAACGTGTCTTCTTCATTCTCAGCTCAACAAGATCGTAACTGCAGGCAGCTGGCTCCGTAACTGTGTGTGTATCAGTGAAGCGCAGATCACATAAATGATGTACATCACAAGGGCTAAGTGTTAGGGACAAGGGGAAATGGGATTAAAGTCAAATTGTTAAATTTATAATAAATAATAATAATAATAATACATATATATATATATATATCTATATATATATATATAATATATATATATATATATATATAATTATATATATATATATAATATATATATATGTATTTGGGTGTTTTAAAGATGCCACTGTAGCGTCATACAGTCCTAACGATAATCTGACGTTAATTTGGGGAAATCTGTGTAACACTCGGCCTCTTTGCTTTAATGTATGTAGGGAAAGTAACTGCAGCAGGTCTTCATTATCCTGAGCACCGCTGTAAACATGATGCAGACTGTACAGATTAACAGTCAGTAAACAGGTCAGTAAACCTGCACTGAGTTTATTATACCTCACACAATAAATCACCAAATGTAAAACACAGATTATCCATCTGTTCCATATCCATATGCACAGCATGCACTAGCCCAGCCTCTATGTAGATGAGTAGGGTTCCCATCAGTGTTTCTTTGACATGTGATCTCTAATCCTACAGCCTGTATCTGGGTAACAACTAAACGCCTTGTCTTTGATCATCATCTTGTGGTTATTCATAAAAAGAGAAGCATCTTAAAATTATGATTCTGATAAACAAACTTATAAGTACCACATGGGGGTGAAATAGCCCACACTGGCAACCCCGTTAGAGAGGACAGTGTGCTGTACACCCCTCCACAGGTTCTCAGTAGTGTTTATAAAATTCAGGATTCTAAAATAGTCACTGTGAATGACATTCAGAGAGGACACATGAGAGTATGAAAGGAACTGTACCTTTATTAATATTAATAATTACTGAACTCTACACCAGACATTATAGAAAAACTCTACAGAGGTAGAACATAAATAAGGAGTAATGATGAGAATGAAATAATAAAAATACAGCAAAAGTGATATATTCAAACCTGCACACGTACATCGTTCACTTCATGAAATATTACACACTAATACAGGTTTAAACTTTAAAATCTAGAACATATATTAAAATCTATCGCTGACAGGCACACGCACACACCCTGTATAAATATGTAAGAAAACAGAAATTATTCAGAAAATTACTCGTTATAAAAGTTAGCATAGTAACAAACACAGAATCAGTAGCTCAGTGTGGAAATGAATAAGCATCACACCAGCTTCAACATCAACACTGCACTCACTGACAGCACGTCTGTAATGAACCCTGCTGTTGACTGTTCAGCTCTCAGCTACACTCTCCATCAGCTACAGCAGCTCATGTGTTCAGCTCTTCAGGTTTAGCTGTGAAATACACAATGATAGACATTTAAATCAGCCTTTAATAAATCCTATTCTTCAATTTCAGGATATAATAATAAAAGAACAGCTGATATTGAGATTATTAGTGTAAGGCCTTCAGACACAGTGCTCTACATAACCTCTCCTGAGATCATCACATTATGTCGGGTCTGTTCTGTGTCTGTGGTTTTATACAGAGGAACTACTGAACTCCTCACAGAGAAATCAGGAAAGAGACTTTGAGGAGAAGTTTAACACATTTCCTACATAGTTTAGATGGAAATAGTCATTCAGAGTGATCTGAACTGTTTCACTGTAGAGACCCTTACCAAAATCACCTTCACCTGTTTAATAGTGAAAACGGTAAATCTGAAATGTCACACCTCTTTTTAGTGATCAGAGAATCATACTGGTAAATGACTGATGTAAAAGCTTCCTGTGGTTTGAATCACCACCACTGTGAAGATCTGACTCTTACTGGATGACTTTATTTACATGTTCATGGTTTACTTATACCAGTGATTTCATTAAAACCACACTGAGTGAATGATGTTATAGACTCACACTACCAGTCAACAGTTTAAACACGGCTACTCATAGAAGGCTTATGTTTATCTGAATGCTGTACTTTAGAATTAAAGTGGAGACATAAATCTATAAAATAGCATGAATGGAATTACACAGTCCACCTTAAAAACTCTAACAAGATCTTCTTCTAAGCAGTTTTGGGCCAATTCTATTGGTCTGTCCATCATGAATATTCACCAGACTAAAAGAGGAACTGGAGCTTTTACACTGTGCAGGAAAAGAGATAAAGTTATTATATAACTAAATATATATTAGAGGTGGAGAAGTGGAGAAATATAACACTGTAACACATTAAGAGTATATGTGGTATATCAGGGTATGGACTGTTTCAGACTCTCATCAGTTGGAGCTGTTAAGTGTAAACCTGTAGAGTCTTTAAGATCAACAACATCATCCATTAGTGTCTAAACCTTTGACTGGTAGCACATAAACCTACATCACCCTACAAGTTATTAGATCATCTCAGGTTAACTCCTGCCTGTATACATGAAACAAAACCAGACCTAGATATGTAAATATAAAATATAAAGTAAAATAAATTAATAAGTTTAAAAATGACACATCAGAAGACAGGTCAGACTATGTGGAGTAATTAGTAAACTTTCAGGTATAGGACTGTTACTGCTGATTACTCACCCACAGAAAGAGTCTTACCTCGAGCTCTGTAGTATTTGACTGCCAGTATGATGGACACCAGCAGATACGGAGACACTGCCATTAAACTACTGAGCACTGGGAATGGAGATCCTGAATCAGACACACCTGATATACCTGAGACACACACACACGCGCACACACACAAACACACACACAGTTTAAAATAATAATATTTATATACAGTAATATTTAAGTGATATTAGGGGTGTAATATTGCTGCATGTCTATAATAAGTGGAAAAGCTAAAGTAAACCACAAGCTCTTCACACTAAAACTCTATTTTTATTTCTGTAGTGCCTGCACTCCCTCCACATATCTTTCCCTAACTGTCTTAGCATAACGACTATTAGCATAAAATAACAGACTGTCCTTTAAAGAGGTCATTCCTCCGTTTCCTGTTGTTGGGGGATTATGCTCAGGATTTCTTACAGAAACACCCAGTACGTGTCCAGTGGGGTCAGCGTCAGATGATGCCAGAGAAAAGACTAAAGTGTGTCCTACCCACCCAGAGAGAGCCAGGTCAGTTACGACCTTTTGGACTCCAGGCTACAGAGGGCTGTAGCATCATCAGAGACTGAAATGATCTCCCAATGATGTGATCTTAGATGCCGAGATGGTTGTACCCACAATGCAGTTTTATAAACCTTCTTCTGTTAAACAGGTCTTCATTATTACCACCATGCATTCTTCAGGTTTTCAATGGGAGACGTCTCTGGACTAGAGGCAGGTCAGCCTAGCACCCGCACTCTGTTGTAACTGTGTCTGGGTGGGGTCGTGTTGTATAATAATGGAAGTCCCTGAAAAAGATCTTCTCTAAAAGGAGGATCTGAGCTCAAACTGTGTCCAGTATTAAAGGTGCTTTCACAGATGTGCAGTTTACCCACTAACATTAATAAACCCCACACTAGACTCTGGTAACATTCTGGATGGTCCTTTTCCTCTCTGACCATACGACCCCAACATTCATTATTTTCACAACATATCTGAAAGGTTGACTCATCAGACTACGATACATGTTTCTACTGTGCACCTGTCCATTTTAGATCAGATGGAGTCCGGAGAAGTCTGCTCTACATAGTCTTAGCTTGATTTTGTGGATGCTGTGAGAAACAGTGTGTACTGGTTATGGACAGTCAAAGTATTCCCAAACCAATGTGGTGATACCCATCATAGAAACACGTCTGATTTAATCCAGATTCTCTGAATGTTGTAATGTTGGGATGAACTTCAGCAGGTTAAATGACTATTCTACAGTGAATTTTGGGCTATTTGATGATGTAAGTGTCCATCCTATCTACTACAGGTTTAGGCCTTTCCTCGACAAAGCGTCAATGTAAATATCCATGTCATTATGAACGTTCTGTATATTTCCAACAAACAATGATGTTAATGAGGTGAAACAGTAAATATCTTGTCTACTGTCTTTATTAAAGTGCTGGTTCTAATTTATTTATTAAAATGTTTAAGCTCTGAGTTTATAAATCACTGTTCTGTGGTTTTATTTGCAAAAGCTGCTTTTTGGAATGGGGTTTGTAGACTAACAATAGTAGTTCTTAGTAAATGTTCATGATTATAATTATTAATAATAATTATGATCATTATTATTATTATTATTTATTAATATTTTCGTACTAAATATTTAAAGACATTTTTAACAGTCATTAATTGGCAATCAGTGAAACATTTGAGAAACAGAAGAACTTCATCTACTCACCAGTGGTGTTAATCCAGAGAGCATCACTGTAGTGAGAGTAGTAGACTGGATCTCCTCTCCCAGCTCTGCACCAGTACTGTCCTCCATCAGAGACACTAACTGAGCTGATGGTGTAGGAGGGTGTTTCAGTCTTGGTCTCATTCTCAGGGTTCTGTGTGTGTTTGGACCAGTAGAACTTCCATCCAGCAGACTGATCCAGCTTACAGTTCAGAACCACTGGACTTCCTATCAGTGCAGCTCCTTTATGGCTGGATGTGAGTTCAGGTTTAGGTCTTTCTGTCATTGGAGATGAAGCACAAACTTCAGACCATGAAGAGTTCACACACTGCTCTCAGAGTCTTTACCACAGTACTTACTCACCTTTACCAGAGAGAACCTGTTACTGTACTGTGATGGCGCTTGCCTCAACTACAATCAGCTTAATCTTTACTCCCTCTTTTCAGTCAGTGGTACACGGAAACCAGGACAGACCTATATGTATTATACAGTACAATGTTCAGTGGTTCTTCAGCTACCAAATCAATCAGTTAAACAAATTCAGTTCACTATTGGGTTTAGGTTCTGTGGCCACACCCAGATATGATTCCTAACACACCTGTTAAATCTAAACATCTCTTAGATAAAAGCCTCTCGGGCAGAGTGAAGCAGCTAGAACTCAAACAGCAGCTCATGATACGACAGTCTAAAGAGATTCACATGTAATTGCCAGACAAAGGCACTGAAATCCGTCCGTCTAGAAAAGGGTTACAGAGGCATTGTTAAAGATCTGGGACCTCAGTGAACCACAGTGATGGCCATTTTCCACAAGTTGGAACACCTGGAACTTGATGAACCTTTCCCAGGAGAGGCCGGCTGAATATCTAATAATCTGCAGGCCTCGCATTCCACAGTTAAGGTCAGTGTACACAATCCCACAATAAGGAAGACGCTGGGCAAATATGGGACCCATGTGAGAGCTGATAAGTGTGAATCACGGTCGACCAAAGAACAGAAAGTGACGGACTTGAACTTGTTTGAGATGCTGTTGCAAGAGCTTAAGCGAGTAGTTTGAGAACGCCTCTACAGCGATGTAAAAAACTCAGCTGTGTCACAAACATCTAATCTAATCACAGGGATTTGAAACTGATCTATAACTATCACAGTACTAGAGATTACAGAGTCCTATTTCACTGAAATAGACCAGACTTTTTTATTCCAGGACAGAAAATCACCATCAAACATGCAGGTAGATCAGTCAGTTCTGGAAACCATGTTCACACTAATCTAAATCATTTGGTATCTACACGTTAGAGCAGTAGGCTTTCAGGTCTTCTGTGATTATGGTATTAGTGCAGGACATGCTAAAGCTAACACTGGAACTAAACAGAACAATGTCAGACACTCAGCAGACATGAGAGATGAACGACCTTCTGTAAAAGTGTAGAATTAATATTTATCCTTTAACACATGGACCCTTATTCATTCTGATCCTAAAATCAGCACAAACAAATACGTTTGTAGGTAAAACTGTCTGATATTTATCAGTTTAATCGTCCACAGTCAAACCCACCACTGGTAATATTGTATATCAAATTCCATGTGACAATTTAACAGCTTTAAAAAATCTTCTTGTTAAGAAATAATCAAATAATAAGAAACCTCTCACCTGTGACTGAGATCCAGCTCTGTGGAGACTCTCCTCTCTCTAGGTGTTTACAGTGGTAGAGACCTTCATCTGACTTTGAGACAGTACGGATGGTCATCTCTCCTGTAGTCTGAGTCTGGAGGAGTGATCCATCTTTATAGAACTCAGCTGTGAGGTTTGAGGAGTTTGTGTGGTGATATAAACAGTGTAGAGTCAGAGGATCTCCCTCAGGTACAGGATCAACAGGGCTCTCCAGGATCACAGACCCACCTGTAGGAAAAAGTAAGGCACTTAACAATGTGGGAATTTAGCAACAATAACCAGTTCAGTAACATCATAACTAACGTCCACAGCTCCAGTTCAGTAACGTCATAACTAACATCTACAGCTCCAGTTCAGTAACGTCATAACTAACGTCCACAGCTCCAGTTCAGTAACGTCATAACTAACATCTACAGCTCCAGTTCAGTGAGGTCATCACTAACATTCACAGCTCCAGTTCAGTAACGTCATAACTACCATCCACAGCTCCAGTTCAGTAACGTCATAACTACCATCCACAGCTCCAGTTCAGTGAGATCATAACTAACATCCACAGCTCCAGTTCAGTGAGATCATAACTAACACCTACAGCTCCAGTTCAGTGAGGTCATCACTAACATTCACAGCTCCAGTTCAGTGAGGTCATAACTAACATCCACAGCTCCAGTTCAGTGAGGTCATAACTAACACCCACAGCTCCAGTTCAGTGAGGTCATAACTAACACCCACAGCTCCAGTTCAGTGAGGTCATAACTAACACCCACAGCTCCAGACACAAACATCAGTACAAACTGCAAAACTCAGTCCGGGACTGGAATAGTGTAGACTCACTGTGCACTGTGATGTTAGCATTACTGCTCCCTCCAGATTCAGACTCACACCAGTACACTCCAGTGTGGGATGTGGAGAGGGAGCTGATGTTGCATGTAGATCCTGTAGCTGATCCCCAGCCTGATGAACAATCTGACTCCTTCTTGTTGTGTGTGTATCGTCTCACTCTCCATCCAGTAGAGTTACTCTGTCCCTCACAGCTCAGTGAGAGAGAGTCATTAGTAAAGTGTTGAGTTCTGCTGGGACTGACCATCAGAGAAAGAGACATTGCTGAAAAGATAGAAAAGGATTACCTTAACATGCAGCTAAATATAGTCATAAACAATGCTGCACAAAATACATACACACCTGCCAAATTAAATGTCTCTAAATAACATTCCTGAAAACTATCAGTGAAGCTTTTACAGCACACACTCAGCTTAATCTTTAAAAGGGAATACTGAAATTCATTGTAGGCCTGTGTTAATTCATCAAAATAATAATATCAGAATAGTCTCCAGTTTCTGAAATGATCACACATGTAAGGTAATCTGCATATACATGCAGTATTGAGATTGTATTTATTATTTGCAGTAATGTGTTAGTGGTTATACATTTAAGGCCTTCCCATCTCTGGTTGTGTTAGTGTAATAGC
Organism: Prochilodus magdalenae; assembly: GCA_024036415.1. Lineage (NCBI taxonomy): Eukaryota > Metazoa > Chordata > Actinopteri > Characiformes > Prochilodontidae > Prochilodus > Prochilodus magdalenae. The sequence continues at coordinate 36,321 of JAMWET010002010.1, read as the reverse complement.
ACACACTATACTTAATGGACTTTAGTTTCTTTCGATTACATTTGGTTACTTTAGGATTAACTTTAGAGGCTTCAATTAAATAAAAAAGACTTTAACTTAACAAACAGGAAATCTCTTTTATAGAAAGCAAATCTAAATATATCACAAAGACTATATAAATATGATGCCTGTATTTTATACGTGCTATTTGTATTTGCATTCAGAAATCACCCATTTAAATAAACAAACAAACCAGCGGTCACTGATTTCTGAATCTAAGTGCAGCTATATATGTAGATATTCCTGATATAAAGATTGTTCAGTATAAGTCATTTGAGTTTGAGTTACTCATGAACAGTTCAAATGGTAACAAGTTCATTAACAATAATTATAAACAGAGGTGAGTCTACTCTGGCTGGGCATTATTAGTGTCTCCTAGAAGGCTGTACTGGTTAACAGGAAGAACTGGGTTGTTGTGCTGTTGGATGCCAGAATAGGAATGGAAAACGAATAATCTTCATTTTTATAGAACAGCACTGTTAGACACCTTTTGAGTGAAAAACTCAGGTGTTCCTGGTTGTCCCTGATGTGCCAGTCCTACTCATCCTGACAGAGTTTAACCCTAATAAGCAGTGCAGCTTGATGAACACAGAACAGCCCTAACGTGTGATGATTAGTCTGTGTTATTGCATGAATTTAATGTAGATAATATATCTAGATAATATTCACCTTTACAGTTCACAGTGACTGTTCTGTATTAGCCCTATGGCTAACTGCTACAGCTTACTGCTAGCTGAGTAAGCCCTACATTAGTATGTTGATATTCCTAAAGCAATGTAATCCACCTCTACAGGGTAGGTAGTTCAGATAGTGATTTAGATAGTTCTAACATGCTGTATATTAAATACTTAAAATGAGTTAACATTAACCCAGCTATACAAGAACAGTTCCCCCTCTTAGCATACAGTATGCTTGATTGACATGTTTAAAACAGCCGTGCTGGTGCAGCTGTGTTTCAGATCATTGTCGCTGACTAGACAGTACAGTGGTCTGTAATACACAAAAAACATTTAAGGATCTGGACAAAGCTGTACACATCTAGACATATGCCTTGTCTATTACCTTCTTATACATGTTGGGTTTTTCAAATAATGTAGATGCCTGCTTACTGTAACTCTAGTTGGATCCATGGCCCCTGACAGGACAGTGAGCATGGTGCTGGAAACTGTTAGCTTATTAATATACAACAACCTTCTGCTGGCAAACCATTAAATAACTAATAAGTTTTACTTAACACTGTTACATGTTGTATAAAGTCAGAAGTACTCTGCATATCTAAAAACTATGGTGGAGGTGTAACTGTAACTTGTTTGAATAAAATGCAGTTGTACGGTCTTTGGTGTGCTCCTTCATCAATAGGTTGTTCACTGCAACACTACATGACCTGAAGGCCAGGCCAACATTACCAGAGCATAGCAGTAGCTCGCCTACAGAGGGCACATGAGTTTTAATTCTGATATTATAATTAACTAAACAATTTAGCATCATAATGGCATTAACTTTAAAAAATGTCTAAATCTAAATAAAGGTAAACAGTACAGTGTTGATATACATACAGACTCCCTCTGATCAGGAATGGTGCTTGTACGGCTTTCTGATCAGAGGCACGGTTTCCACGTAGAAACAATTTTCTTTCAATTATTTTCTCCATTAAGAATGAACTATACTTCTGCTCAGCCCAGAGACCCCATTTCTAATTCATCTCAGCAAAGACCCCCGAGAACCAGTTCAGTGTTGGTTCGACTCACACTCATCTGTTATTCTCTTTTTTCCATCCCTCATTTCTCTCACAGTCTGATTCATTTACGGCCCCACTTAAACCCTAATGTTTTCTGTAACCTACAGACACCAAACTGCATGTACTCATTCAGGGCTGATCCCCAACTGTAATCCACAGCCATTTTGATCCGCACCCATCTATGTGTCGTTTATTCATCACTTGTTTCTCCTATGCACTCCTATTCATTTTTGCACCGCATAAACCCTACTGTTTCCTTTGCCTGACAGTCATCAGACTTCATGAACTCAATAAAAACTGTAACACACAGCTATTAGATCCCACACTCCTGTGTCGTTTATTCATCCCTCATTCCTCTTGTAGAGTGCCATTGATTTTAAGCAAAACCTAACAAACACATAGCAACACCCAACAACCACTCAGTACACAAACCTGTTTTGTGGTTTGAGGCTCTGTATTCAACAACAGCAACACAGCCGGAGGTCCGGGGTATATTCAGAACAACAAAGCAATAGACTACCGATAAATGGATGAGCTATACTATACCCCGTAACATCCTCCTTTACAAATAAAGTAGCAGATAACATCTGAACAAAATTAAGAACTATATGGCACAAGGAAACTTTCAGAGAATTACAATTTTTCAATAACACTTTAAATTTTCTAGTCTGTTTTATCTTCCGTATTTTCTTTTCTCTCTCTTTTTTTATTTTTTATTTTTTTACCGTTTTAGAGTGTCCGACAGTTTGTTTCACAGATCGAGTCTCTCAGGAGGCTTAGACAGACGCCCCACCCCCACCGGAAGTTCATCCATTCAATGACGAAGGCTTGGGTAGCCCGGCCACAGCATTCCGTGTATCACTGAGTGATGGAGCATCCACAGTGCAATGCTCCGGCACATGAGTCACTTCAGGCTCATCCACCTCCCCAAACCTGTGAGCACTCGGCTTGGCCACTCTGAGGTCCACTCTGTTACGTCGGTAAGTGGAGCCATCAACATCCACCAGATAAGAGCGTGGCGCTACCCTGCGAAGACAGGTGCCCACCCTCCAGCGACCAAAGCTATCCCCAGGCAGCGGTTTCATTCAGACAGTCTCTCCAATTTCCAGCTCTGGCAAGTCACAAGCAGACCTGTCATAAAAGGATTTAGCAAGCTGCTTTCGACGCCGCAGATTTTCAGTCACTCCTGTCACAACGCATGGCTCCAGTAGCTTGTTTGTCACAGGAATGGACGACTTCAACCTCCGAGACATGAGGCGCTGCAGGGCTGCTGTTCATATTTTCCGTAGGGGTGTTCCTCCAGTGCAATATGGCTTTCCATGGGTCGTCTGCATCATGCATGGCCTTCCGCAAGATGTTTTTAGCAATTTTAACAGCTGATTCTGCCTTGCCATTCGCTTTTGGATATCTCGGGGAGGAGGTTACATGCTCGAATTCCCAGTCACAGGCAAAGCGTTTGAATTGAGCAGTGAACTGCAGGCCATTATCTGTGATTACCTTGTCTGGCTGACCGTGCCTGGCGAACTGGGCCTTACAGCGCTTGATCACTGTTTCTGCAGACAAGTCAGGAAGTAAATCTATCTCCCAGAAGTCTGAGTAGTGGTCCACCACTAGAAGATAATCCTTCTGCCTATGGCTAAATAAATCCATGCTAAGAATCTGCCATGGCCTGTTTGGCACTTCATGTGACAGCATAGATTCCTTTTGCTGTTGATGGGCATACTCATTGCAGGTTGAACATGCACTCACAAAATCTTTTATTTCAGCCTGCATATTGGGCCAGTACAGTGTTTCGCGAGCCTGTCGATAGCAAGCATCTCCTCCAATATGACTTGAATGTATGCGAGTTAGCATCTCCGGACGCAGCGACTTGGGGATGATGACTTTCTGCCCCCTAAATAGGATACCATTCTGTGTGCTGACCTCATCTCGAAATGGCCAGTATTCTCTTATGATCTGAAGTGTCCTTTCCTTTACATCAGGCCAGCCTAGCAGAATTGCAGATTTGAGAGCTTGAAGACTTTCATCTCTGTCAGCTTAATCTGATCTAGCCGATGGTCACTCACATTCAAGTAGTCTGCCTGGTTGATGTGCTCTGCATCTTCCTGTACTCGCTGCATAGAACAGATTGCATGTCGCTGGTATACAGGCTCCTTGCCCCTGCATTTTGCCGTGGTTCTGCTAAGAGTGTCGCTGATGAACATCTCGGGCCCTGGCTTATAAACAACCTGTAGATTGTAGTTTTGCAAAGTGACGAGCATGCTCTGAAGTCGTTTAGGTGCACAGAGGAGCGGTTTACTGAAAATGGAAATCAAAGGCTTATGATCGGTTTCAGCTGTAACAAGCATGTTAGGCATGTTAACGATGGCTCTCACCTTTTCTGGGTCAGGCTTCAGACCATTTGATGAGAGAATGTGGCCATGAAATTGTACTTCAGCTACCTTGAACTGTAGTTTCTTCAAGCTTAGGCGCAGCTTTACCTTCCGGCAGCGCTCCATTAAAGCCAACAGCTTGGTGTCATGGTCACTTACTGCGTCATTATCTGTATCTCCACAGCCTACAACCAGGATGTCATCAGCAATGGGCTCGACACCTTTCAGTCCAGCTAAGAGTTCGTGTTGCTTGCGTTGGTACACCTCTGGTACAACAGAGACACCAAATGGTAGCTTGAGCCAGCGTTTCCTTCCCCATGGGGTCCAGAAGGTGGTCATAAGGCTGCTCTCATCATCCAGTCTGCACTGAAGGAACGCATGTCTGGCATCCACCAGAGTGAAGATCCTTGCCTTTGGCAGCTTGTACAACACATCTTCCAGCGTTGGCATAATATAGTGTGATCTTTTTAGGGCTTTGTTCAAGAACTTGGGATCCAAACATATTCTTAGTTCGCCTGTTTTTTTTTACTATTACCATGTTACTGATCCAATCTGTTGGCTCTGTGACATCTGCAATATGGCCATCAGCTTGGTACTCATCCAGCTGGGCTTTAACATCTGCCTTCATTGCGATAGGAACATTGTGGGGGGCACATTGAACTGGAGTCACACTGGGGTCCAGCTCAAAATGGACATCCCCAGGAACAGATTCCACAGGTGAGTTAAATACGTCACTGAATCTTCTCAGCAGCTCTTCTCTGGTTACTGGTGCAGACTGCAAGTGTTCAATTGTGCGTATGTCGTCAGGAATCGTGAACTGCATGAGCCCTAAGTGTTCACAAGTGCAGCCAGACAAGAGAGGATTTTGAGTCGTTTTCACTATTTCAAATGACAAATGGTATTTCTTCCCACGCACTACACATTCAGTGTCAAATATACACATGGAGCTCAGTATCTCACCGGAGTACAGCTTTAGTTTGGTGTTGCTGGAGCGGAGCGGTGTGTTGGGTGCCAGCTTTATTTTGTCTTTGTAGCTCATCACATTGCAGGTGGCCCCTGAGTCTAACTGACAGCGCAGTGGCTTGTTGTGTAGTCTTAATGTAACAAATCATTTTTTCCCCTCTGCCTCTAACGCACCAACTGACTCATGCATGTATATGTCATCATCAGCTATTCTGTCCAAGTCCCCTACTGTGTTTTCCAGACAGTACAGTTTCCTTTCAGTTGGCTTTTTCTTGCCCTTTAAACACACCTTTGCAAAGTGGTTATTTGTTCCACAGGATTTACAAGTTGTGCCATATGCTGGACAATATTCTTTACCCCTCGAATGTGCTTTGCCACAATATCTGCACGTGTGTTCTGCGTCCGGGGCCCTGGATGAATTGCTCTGCAGCCGCTGGTTTGGTCTGGACTGTTGCCTAGCCACAACGTGAACAGCGTCGCTTGTGGGGCTCGTTACGTCCATTGCTCTCATGCGGATATCTGTCTGTTCCGACGCTCGGCACATCTCTATCGCACTCAGCAGTGTTAAGTTCTTCTCTCTTAACAGTCTGCGACGTGTACTTTCGTTTGCTACACCCAGTACAATCTTGTCTTGAATCAGTTCATCTCTCAGTTCCCCATACTCACAGGTCGCTGCTTTCTCTCTCAGTCTGGTCACAAAACTGTCTATGGATTCTCCTTCATCTTGCTTGCAACTCCCAAACACGTATCTCTCATAGATTACGTTCTTTGCGGGCTTGAAGTAGACCTCCAAAGCATCCAGAATCGCCTTAACATCTTCTCGCTCCTCAGTTGTGAGAATTAGATTGTGGCGGTAAACATGCCTACATTCGCTACCCATTACACTTCTCAGAGTAGCAGCTTGCACGCTCGTGGACTTTTCAGATATACCCGTAACCAAGGCATAATCTTCGAATTCTGCTTGAAATACGTCCCAGTTAGTGCACCAGTCACCTGTGAGGCTCATCGGCGTCGGGGGTGGAATGTTAGCTGCCATGCTAGTGCTGTAGCTGTAGTTACTAAGCTAAATGGGACCGAGTCACCGGCAAAATTAACCTCGGCAATGTCCTCACTAGTCCGAGAGCCACTCAAACTAGTATCGAATAAGCTTGACATGGGTCACACTCCAGTCTGCGACCATGAGAATCTGGACAATTACAAACTTGACCAATTACTGGACAAGTTTGGGGACTTCCTGTTCTAACATGACTAGGCACCAGTGCACAAAGCAAGGTCCATAACGACAAGGATTAGCCTCTAGAGTTTAGTGTGGAAGAACTTGACTAAACCTTGTGGAAAGCCTTCCCAGAATAGCTGAAGCTGTTGTAGCTGCAAAGGGTGGCCCAACGTCATATTAAACCCTATGGATTAAAAATGGAATGTCACACGCATTCATATGATCGTAAAGGCAGACAAGTGAATACTTTTGGCAGTATAGTGTACTTTATGTGGGCTTGTCAGTCTAAGGCTAGTTATCTTCGCTTTGCACCACATAGAAAACAACTGGAACATGAACACAACAAGAACCACCATATAACCCATAGTCTGTATCAGGAGAATCCACATAGGGTCAGCTGGTGCTAACATTGGAGCACACTGGCACCAAACTTTGTTTTTCTTAATTTGTTTAAGAAATGTCACACACATTATTAACTACAGCCACTTCCATGACAATTGAGAAGTTTTTGCACTCAGATTCAGACAACAAGAAACACAGAACTGCAGCATGCTGAAAAGACAAGACCCGTAGCGGCTCAGTAGAGGTTCTGTCCTAGATGTGTTCACAAGCAAATTAGTGTGACAAAAATTTGACCCATTTTAACCCACAGTGGTACCTGTGTGTGTGTGTGTGTGTGTGTGTGTGTGTGTGTGTGTGTGTGCGAGAGTGAGAGTGTTGATGTATATATGTGTGTGGGTGTGTACATTTTTTTTATACTAAACATTATAAACAATATAAATAAGAATTCCTGATGCTAGCCACATCTGTTTTTAAAGAAAAGGCTAGCCAGCTCCTCTATAGCCATGCCAGCACTTATCAGAAAGGCCTTACTCACCAGTGGTGTTTATCCAGAGAGCATCACTGTAGTGAGAGTAGTAGACTGGATCTCCTCTCCCAGCTCTGCACCGGTACTGTCCTCCATCAGAGACACTAACTGAGCTGATGGTGTAGGAGGGTGTTTTAGTCTCTGTCTCATTCTCAGGGTTCTGTGTGTGTTTGGACCAGTAGAACTTCCATCCAGCAGACTGATCCAGCTTACAGTACAGAACCACGGGATTTCCTATCAGTGCAGCTCCTTTATGGCTGGATGTGAGTTCAGGTTTAGGTACTTCAGCTGTTGGAGATGAAGGACGGAAGAACACATGACCACCACACCACAGCCATCAACCAATCACAGATCACCACACACGAGTACCAAGCTGAATTAACCTGTAACTAGTTACAGAAAGACTCACTGTTTGGGCTCACTCTTTGTGAATTATTAAACCAGATCACTGAACATGTGTTTCTGTCCAGGATGTTTTCTCAGTGATTTGACCTGGTGTGTGTTTTCCTGACACTGGCTCTTATCATCACACTTTTGGTCTGTTGGCTATTTCTAGTTAAGCTGGGTTGTTGTTTTTCTGACAATATGTACGTGCCTGCTTGTATGTGATTGGCTGTTTTTTAGCTTTGATTCTTTTCCTATTTGTATTTTCAATTTTAGATTATCCATTATCTTTTAAAGGCTCAATATAATTACTCAAATGAGAAAATCAGCATTTTATTTTAGGTAAGTACAATTATTGCTATAATATTACTGCATTATTACTCACTTATTACTGAAACTGGGGCAGTTGTTTGTGTCCATGCTTAATGAGGAAGTTTGCATTGGCTGTGTGAGTTTATGGTAACTTGTGCTCTTATTAATGTGTGCATAATATTTCTGTTGTTTTTGTCTCAATTTGAAAAGTGTTTCTGTGCTTATATATCTAAACACATAAAACTGGAGAACTGTGTTTAGAAACTACACTCATCACTAATAAATAGCTGCACCAAGAAAAAATCTACCAACAGGAATGAGACTTGGTAGGTTGGTTTGACATCATAAGACATGTGCATGATTCCAGTGTGATGCTTGGCCATGCATGTGTGTAAGGAAGGACGGGCCTTATCACTGTATTCAACTGATCCAACAGCCATGAATGGGAACATTCAGCAGGCAGTGATCTGCGAGATGCAGGACTACATGACTGCCACCAGCGCCATGTCAACGTCGCCAAAGGTTGCAGTGGTGTCGTGCCAGACTGTCATGGACTGACTTAGAACAGCAGGAGGTCATCTTCAGTGACGAGTCCTGCTTTTGTCCAGAAGGCCTGACTTTACCCCACCTCCACTCCTACTACCAAATCTGCAGGAGCTGTGTGAGAATATTCAAGCTGCACAGAACGGATTATGAGAGGACACCATTAGGAACATCTACAGCCTCATGCTGAGATGTCTGGCATGTTGTATTAGCTAATCTAGTGGTGAAAGCCCTGTTCCTGAGATTATCTAGACTGTCTGGACCTAATGTATACACTTGTGGTCCTGAGCAGAGTTGTGTAAGAACCAGCCTGTAATGGAGCTGGTGAGAATGTTTATAGCCATACACCTGTAGAAGTTCCTCAGAATTCTGGCTGGTAGGCTAGTTCTCTTAAGTCTTCGCAGGAAGTGCTGTTGGTGTTGTGCCTTTTTGACCAGTCGTGTGGTGCGACCAGGTGAGATCTTCAATGATGTTGAATTTGAAGGTGCTCACTCTCTCTACTGCCCTCTGGTGAATAAGCAGTGGTCTGTGCCGCTCTGTCCTCCACTGATAGTCCACAATCAACTCTTTTGTCTTGTCTACATTTAAGGAGAGATTGTTGACCTGACAGGAAACCCAGCACCCAGTAGTGTAATAGTGTAATGTGCGGTGTAATATAGTGTAAAATGTATTCTGCTGAGTTGTGGGGGAGCTAGAGTGCAGTAGCAGAGTGGTGTGGTTAGAGGTGACCTGCCTGCTTCCCGGCTGTTTAAGTTAGGGCTGGCTGTGGTTCTCCTCTGCTGCTGTGTTCAGTAAAGGAGCATCCACTTAAAGCGCTAGGCTTCCCCTGTCTTACTCTATATCTACTCCATGCAGCTTCACTTTGTAGATAGGTAAAGAGTACTGTCAGGACCAGCTGGAGCTACAGACTCAAGCACTGCTGTGTAGACTGGACCCTTGCTGGTTAGTTCTGGGCTGTGTTGTTCTCTATTGGAGGGAATAAGGATTGATCCCTGTTTAAACAGCTTTCCCACAATAACCCCTATGACAGTCTCACAACAGTAGTGTATATACATGTACTGACTGACTGAAGGGTTTTAGGATTTTAGAACCATGCTGATTAGAGAACACAAAAATTCTTATCAAAAGTGTACTGGGTGTAATAGCATGTATAGAATATACAGTATTAAAATAATTTTTAATCACTTATTAGCATATCATAATCAATTCCTACTTCTGATGGAAAGTGAAACAGATTGTTTATTCACTGGTTTCAGAAATATCGACTATTCATTTAATGTGGAATTTTAATGTGGGGAATTATGACCTGTTTCGGGGCTACTAATCATATTAGACTCTTTCTCCTCCAAAAAACAACAAAACAAAAGACTTACAACCAGTGATCTTACCTTCCACTGTGAGAGTAACAGCTTTACTGTACTGTGATGGTGCTGGTCTGTTGGGTATCTTTCCTCTACAGCAAAACTGATCTCCACTAATCACAGCATCTTCTCTGATGGTGAGAGTGTCTCCGTTCACAGTGTCATACTCAGACTGAGACACTGCAGTCCATCCACCCTGTTTACTCCGTTTATACCACTGATATGTCCATCCACCATGAGTGTTAATCACACACTTCAGAGTGACTGACTCTCCAGTGAACACACGGCTCTCTGGTTCTACAGTCAGTGTAGCAGTAGGTAAAGCTGTGGAAACAGAGGAGAGAACTTAATATAATAAGAGATATTTTATCAGAAGTTTAACATTCCATTATACAAAAATAATATTTCTATATTTTGCATAAATTTGATGTAAAATTTCCAAGTAGGCGTAGAGAGCCAAATAAAAAGAAATGAGACAAAAATATTAGATTCTGTCATTAATTTATTGAGGAAAATCTGTAAGTGGCAAAGGTATGTGAACCCTCAAGTAACACTGGATCATTTCCCTCAGTAAATAAATGACCAAGTTCTAATATGTTTGTCTTATTAGTTTCATTTGGTTCTCCTTATCTACTTTTAAATAGATTGGGTGTAAAGCTGATGAAGTTTTAGGTCACATTTATGCAGAAATATAGAAAACTCTAAAGGATTTAACCACTGGTATGAATACATAAAGGAGGGGTCTCCAGGAGGGTCAGAACCACTGTGTTAATGAATAAACTAAACATCACATCTGTATTACTGTGGTACTGAGGTTAATGATCAGTGAAGAGATCACTGTTCATTACCAGTCAGTGTAACAGAATCACTGGGGTGTGAGTAGCGTGAGGTTCCTCTCACTGTTCCTCTACAGGTGTATGTAAGACTGTGAGACTGTGTAACAGAGCTGATACTGTACTGCTGTACATTACTGACATGAGTGTAGGAACCTCCTTTAGACCAGCTGTACTGCCAGTTAGGGACACCTCCTCCCTGTATGACACATCTGAGAGTGACAGTCTCTCCACTGAACACCTGTTTATCAGGCAAACAGTATATTATATTCAGGTAAATAATTTATGATAATGTTTCTCATGTCTACACCATATAAAACAGAACACTGCTTTGAGATATTCTCTTTATAGATTCATCTACATATGTAAGTACACTGGTACTGAGGCAGCAGCACATCACACTGTGTATTGTAGCTGTAACTGAAATAAAGTCTCTGAGATTCCAGTTAGATATTAAACATGAATGTTTATTTCAGGGCTCTTAATTTCCACTAATAAAACCAATGATAGAGACACAGTGATGAGAGAACACCTCCAGTGTACAGCATCTTTTAGAGGGAGGTCACATTTAGCCATACACTCCCCCTTACTGTGACTAATAACTTTCAATCATTAGTTATTACTTACTGACTGATTGTGTACTGAGTAATTAGTAATTATCTGCACTGTGAACTGATCATTTAGACTGGTAATTAACGGTGCACTCACTGCTGTTAATAAAAAACTTAACTGTTCTTGATGGGCAAAAAAAAACGCTTTGGGTGTTTGACTCATTAAGTATAAAAAAAAGTCCATATAATTTATTCTGAAGAATGTTCTGACTTTTTAATGATCCTGTTAGCGTTTTCTAGTTCTATGTAGACAGGAAGTAGGGCAGAACTTCAGAGCTAGCACCATCTTATAGCGGTGACGTGTCCAACACTGTGGTTAGTGTGCTGTTGTGGTTCATCATAGGGTTCATATGACCTGCTGTCATTAAAACTCAAGGACCACCTATAAAGGTATCCAGGTAGGAACCCACCAAGTACCTGGTCACTATTTGATCTGGCTCTACAAGGCAGGTATATAAATACTGGCTCATTCACCACAGGAGGTATAGGAGACGTGGTCATACACTCTGTATGATCATGCACAGAGCCTGATGGGAGCACCGGACACACAGTAGGAGAGACGTTAATGTTGTAGATGAGTTTCATTGTCAGCTGTAAGATGTGTACACGTGTTGGGTGTGTTGTATTCTGCTGAGTTGTGGGGGAGCTGGAGTGCGGTAGTAGAGTGGTGTGGTTAGAGGTGACCTGCCTGCTGCCCGGCTGTTTAAGTTAGGGCTGGCTGTGGTTCTCCTTTGCTGCTGTGTTCAGTAAAGCAGCATACACTTAAAGCGCTAGGCTTCCCCTGTCTTACTCTACATCTACTCCCTGTGCAGCTTCGCTTTGTAGATAGGTAAAGAGTACTGTCAGGACCAGCTGGAGCTACAGACTCTAGCACTGCTGTGTAGCCTGTGCTCTTGCTGGTTAGTTCTTAGCTGTGTTGTTCTCTACTGGAGGGAATAAGGAGTGATCCCTGTTTACACAGTTTCCAACAATAACCCCTATGACAGTCTCACAAGAGCAGTGTACAAACATGTACTGACTGACTGAAGTGTTTTAGGATGTCAGAAACGTGCTGATTAGAGAACACTAAAGGACTGATTCTTATAAGAAAACTACTGAGTGTAATAGTATAAAATTAATATATAAGCCTCTTTCTCCTCCCAAAAAACAACAAAACAAAACAAAATACTTACAACTAGTGATCTTACCTTCCACTGTGAGAGTAACAGTGTTGCTGTCCTGTGATGATATTGGTCTGTAATGTGTCTCTCCTCTACAGAAATACTGATCTCCATTAATCACATAATCTCCTCTGATGGTGATAGTGTCTGTGTTTGACTGATAAAATGTAGTCCATCCCCTCTGTTTATTCTGTTTATACCACTGATATCTCCAATATCTCCTTTCATCATGAGGGTTAATCACACACTTCAGAGTGACTGACTCTCCAGTGAACACACGACTCTCTGGTTCTACAGTCAGGGTGGCAGTAGGTAAATCTGTGGAAACAGGTGAGAGAGTTTAACATAATAGGAGATATTCTATTAGAAATCTCTGGATGGAGTCAGGAATTTTTGTTGTGCGAGTTTCTTTGGTTTTGTAGATATGGGGAGTTTTGTTTTTATGTTCTCTCCTGTTCCATGGAGAGGCACTGGGGCATGGCGAAGTGGATTTTTGGGATAGGATGGATCTCTCTCAGTACTCTAATTTCATTTTGTGGTCATACCGCTGCACTGTCTAGTGTATTTGTTATTTCTATCCTTTTGGTCTCGATTGCTAGTTAACATGAATAGTTTACATGTAATTAGCTGGAATGTAAACGGGCTGAATGGCCAAAATAAACGTACAGCCTGTTTAGACCTCTTACGCAGACAACACGTGGACATTTCCATTATACAAGAATCTCACTTAAGAACAGCAGACACTCATCGATTGCTTTATTTCTGTTTATGCCATCCCAATATGATGGCAATTGAGGCGAGCTGGGCTCGGGAGCTCGGTCCTCACCTCCTTCTACAGATGTGTGGTGGAGAGCGTTCTATGCTCCAGCATCAACGTGTGGCACGGAAGCTGCTCTGCTGCAGACAGGAAAGCTCTGCAGAGGGTGGTGAAGGCTGCACAGAGGTCTGTCGGAGTCAGCCTCCCCACCACCACGGACATCTACACCTCCAGATGCAGGAAGAGGGCCACCTGCATCATGAAGGACCCCACTCACCCAGCACACTCACTGTTTGTCCCGCTCCCCTCAGGCAGGAGGCTGCGGAGCGTTAAGTGTAGAACGAACAGACTGAGGAACAGCTTCATTCCGGAAGCTGTAAGACTTTTAAACGCCACTTAGTGGAACCACTACACAGACACTTTAGCAACACTAGTCACTTTATTACACTCTGCTGCTACCTTCTCTATTCCTGCTTATTTTTATTTTCATTTTTACATATATTTTTATATATTTATGTTTATTTTATTTATTTAAATACTGCTGTCTGGGTAAAACTGGGTCCTTGGGTACCACAATTTCGTTCCACCCCATGTACCACATGTGATGCGAATGACAATAAAGTCTCCTTGAATCCTTGAATCCTTGAATCTTGAATATAAATCTTTATAGTTTTTCTGTAATCTAACTACAATTTTACTACAGATTCAGAATTTCTCACCTATTCTTGGCACAGACATGAATTCCTTTGTAAATCTGACATTGGACAAATCTGTTCAATATTCCACTCTCATTCAGATCGAAAGATTTTCAAAACTTCCCCTCAGCACTCAGATTTATATTGTGCCATTAATCCTACAAACAAACAATAAAACTTTTTACTCAGCAGGACATCAGAGTTTTTCTAGAATAGATTATATTCTAGCTTCATCTGCATCTTTTTCTGAAATACACAATGTTGTGATCAGGTCCTGCTCTCCGTCAGATCATAGTATTTTTACGATTACACCGAAAGACATTCATACAGAAAGCCTTTGTTGTATTCTCATCATTTACTATCCTGAAGTGGCCTTCTATGAGCCCTGACCTAAATCCTGTTGAGCATCTTTGGAAGGAGCTGAAACATGCCGTGTGGAAAAGGCATCCTTCAAACCTGAGACAACTGGAGCAGTGTGCTCATGAGGAGTGGGCCAAAATGCCTGCTGAGAGGTGCAGAAGTCTCACTGACAGATACAGTAATCGTTTGATTGCAGTGATTGCCCCAAAAGTTAAGGGTACCATCAATTCTGTCCAGGACTGTTTCAGGAGCTTATTTTTTAAAATAATTCTGTTGAAGCATGGTTGAAAAACAATATCTGACTTTAATTTGTTCATTTTTATAGAATTTTTATTTATTATTACTTTTTGTCATATTTAAGTTATTTCTGTTACCACTGTGGGTTTTTCTTTCATTAACCGAGGGGTACCAACAATTTTGTCCACATGTGTATTATGGTAAACCAAATTATAGAAAGAGTAGAATGAAGTTAATCTGAAACCTTATACATTCTATATATGCTGTTAATAAGTATACCCACTTTGTATTTGGTTTCAACCACTTATTAACCTTTAACAATCCTACTGCTAAGAGGGTTACAGTGGAATAAAGCATAAAGCATTTAGTAAAATAAACAGAGGATAATGTAAATTATAATCCATTATTTAAAACATTAATTCATGATGATCGTGTTTTAAATCATGACTCAGTCAACACAAGTCCAATAACTACAACTACACGTGAGATTCCAAACTACTTATAAAAAGGTAAAGAATGAAGAAAGTTAGAAACTAGATCACAGCTCAAGAATCCTAACATATAAAAAGAGAGACAAAAGAAGAGCACATTCGAATGACAATTCTAAAATGAATCCTGACTCCGTTTGAATTATAAGATGACACTTTAATCCACATTAACAGCATTTAACAGAACAATTCTAACTGGCCGTTTTTGGAGGAAAAATGTAGAAAAAGGAGATTTCATTCTAGGAGCTTCTTAGAAAGGGCAGATAATGGCCACGGTTGCTCTCAAAGCCTAAATGGTGTCTTATCTCGTGACACCTTAGCAGACAGGATTTTGGTTGCATGGTGTGCTGGAGCCTCCAGGGTCACTGAGGGCACATGACTATTTCGGGGGGGTTAGCCCCAGTCTTAAACATTAGTTATTTACTGCTTAAGCAAGTTTGTATAAAGAACTGCACACAGGAACTCCTCTTGCTCCAGGGTTTTGAGGGTCAAATATTTTTGTCTCATTTCTTTCATTTGGTTCTCCATATCTACTTTTAGATAGATTGTGTGTAAAGCTGATGAAGTTTTATGTCACATTTATGCAGAAATATAGAAAACCCTAAAGAAAAATCTAAAGGATTTAACCACTGGTATGAATACACAGAGGAGGGGTCTCCAGGACAAGGGTCAGAACCACTGTGTTAATGAATAAACTAAACATCACATCTGTATTACTGTGGTACTGAGGTTAATGATCTGTACAGAGACGATCACACTCACCTGATACAGTCAGTGTAACGTTATCACTGGTGTGTGAGGAGCGTGAGGTTCCTCTCACTGTTCCTCTACAGGTGTATGTACCACTGTGAGACTGTGTAACAGAGCTGATACTGTACTGCTGTACATTACTGACAGGAGTGTAGGAACCTCCTTTAAACCAGCTGTACCGCCAGTTAGAGACACCTCCTCCCTGTATGACACAGCTGAGAGTGACAGTCTCTCCTCTGAACACCTGGTTATCAGGCTGTATGGACACCACAGGTGTTGGTCTCTCTGTAGAAACACATTAATACATATTCAGAACAGTGATGGTGTTTCTATGTGTATGTAGACTGTACAGAGTGATACCTGTAACTACACAGAGTGCACATCCACACTCTTAACTGTTACTAGCACACATGATGTGTAACCTCTCTAAGATAAACATGAAACAGACACTGTGTTAAGTTGTTCTGAATAATTTTATCATCTGAACATTAATATTGCTGAAATATTATCTGTACAGGAACACATGTATGTGCTGAAGATGCTGAGCTGGGTAACAGTTACATGGTGAAGCTTCAGGAACAGAAGGAAATGTTGAACACTGATTATAAACCAGTCTTTGATGTAAACATACAGTCTTATTTAAAGAACAGGATTAATATACTGTAGTATAAACACTGTGTCAGCACCAGTAACCCACATACACACACACACACACACACACACACACACACACACACACACACACACACACACACACATATAAAGATTTAAGAACAGAGACAATGTACAAACCTCTGATTAGAAGCTACTAAACCAGCTTTAAATGTAAAAGTGTAGATGTATTTGTGTCTAATAAGACAGTATTAATATGATGTAGTGTAATATAGTCAGATAATTTAGTAATTAAATGATTTTAATAAACTCACATTTTACAGTGACAGTACAGAATCAGTGATCTTACCTTTCACTGTGAGAGTAACAGTCCTGCTGTTCTGTGATGATGTGGGTCTGTTATCTCTCTCTCCTCTACACCAGTACTGACCCTGATCTGCTGCTGATCTGATGGTGAAGGTGTGTGTCTGAGACTGAGAGACTGCAGTTCCACTGCTCCGTTTATACAACTGATATCTCCAGTCACTGTAAGACTGTATCTCACACTTCAGAGTGACTGACTCTCCAGTGAAGAGAGGACTCTCTGGTTCCACAGTCAGTGTAGCTCTGGGTAAATCTGTGAGAGCAGAGGAGAGATTACAGTGTATGTAGACTGTACAGAGTGATACCTTTAACTACACAGAGTGCACATCCACACTCCTAACTGGTACTAGCACACATGATGTGTAACCTCTCTAAGATAAACAGGAAACAGACACTGTGTTAAGTTGTTCTAAATCATTTTATCATCTGAACATTAATATGCTGAAATATTCTCTGTACAGGAACATATGTATGTGCTCCACATGCTGAGTTGTGAACTGCTGTTTATTTGGATTGCTCGATTGTTGAAAAAAACTGCTTTGGCTTTTAGTTCTGCACACATTGATCTAGAGTCTTTTGTCCTGACATCAAGGCTTCAGGAACAGAAGGGAATGTTGAACACTGATTATAAACCAGTCTTTAATGTAAACATACAGTCTTATTTAAAGAACAGGATTAATATACTGTAGTATAAACACTGTGTCAGCACCAGTAACCCATATACACACACACACACACAAACACACACACACACACACATACACACACACACACACATATAAAGATTTAAGAACAGAGACAATGTACAAACCTCTGATTAGAAGCTACTAAACCACCTTTAAATATAAAAGTGCAGATGTATTTATGTGTCTAATAAGACAGTATTAATATGATGTAGTGTAATATAGTCAGATAATTTAGTAGTACAATGATTTTAATAAACTCACATTTTACAGTGACAGTACAGAATCAGTGATCTTACCTTTCACTGTGAGAGTAACAGTACTGCTGTTCTGTGATGATCTGGGTCTGTAGTCTCTCTCTCCTCTACACCAGTACTGACCCTGATCTGCTGCTGATCTGATGGTGAAGGTGTTTGTCTGAGACTGAGAGACTGCAGTTCTCCTGCTGCCTTTATACCACTGATATCTCCAGTTACTGTAAGACTGTATCTCACACTTTAGAGTGACTGACTCTCCAGTGAACAGAGGACTCCATCTGGATTCTACAGTCAGTGTAGGTGTGGGTGGATCTGTGAGCACAGAGGAGAGGAGAGATAATAACTCAGACAGTGTATATTACTCCATCAGTGATGAAGCATTATGGTGTATGAATGTTAATGTTCTACATCAGAGTAGATTATTATTGGGTGTTGGTGTTTTGGGTGATGGTTTGACCTGTAAGAAATGTCTGACTGAAATTCTGTATATACAGCACTGTGTAAAGTCTCACACACTTGAGAAACTAACTGGGCTGTAAGAGCTTATCTGCTCAGAAACACTAAAATTATAATAAATATAAATAATATTCATACAGTACGTGGTGATTTACACACGTCTGTGTGTTTACTATGTGTCCATTTCCAGACCTCTCTTTGTGACAGCCTGAACACAAAGTTACTATCAATACGTCCTTTCAGAGTTTCTGATGGCTTGAGACTCTGAGGAGGAACCTGGAACCGAACTTTGTTTTTCTGAAGAGACCAGAATATATGAACTACGTTTCTCTTTCTATTTTTACTGTGTTGATGATTATTTGTAGTTATTATAAAGTTATACACTGTTTTAACAGACATACTGCTTCATTTAGGCAGCACTTCTACACAGTGATGTACACAGTGCAGTGCTATATTCCCTAAGGCTGATATTAAAAATGTTCTTTTGTAGTATTAAATAAAATAATTATGCACCATCTTCTCTAACTGTTGACGCTGTCTAACTATGTACCATCTCCTCTTTGTAAATATCTGTTTAAAGTGTAATACTGCAGTCCAGTACAAATTTATCAATCTACATTCTAATTAACTAATAAACAGAAACTCCAAATCATCGCTGAGTTACGAGTATCTCTAAAACTACAACTTTACAGCAGAGGGATTTAATTTTAATGTAAGTCAATGGAACCAGAGTGTTTCTACAACTTTGAGTCGTTTCTGTTTTCACACAATATAAACAGCAGGTCATGTGATCAAAAGCATAAAAAGGAAACATCAACACAATAGAGAGACATGTTTTTCATTGGACAGTGAGGATGGGTTTCAGTTAAAAGTGTCTCTATCAGTAAGACGTTTCACTGGATGAATAGCAGTAGTCACGGATGTGAGGTAATTACTCAACCAACCATAAACAAATATACAGGTCAGACACACGAAAACACCAGAAATGAACTCAGAGTCAAATACAACAACCAACAGGTGATCTGAGGTAACAGAGTCTAAATGTTCCAGTTTGGAGATCCAGCAGTGGGTTATTCAATAACAAGTCAGGAAGGTAAAGCTGAAATATCAGTTACTGCTTCATAATATGCAACAAACATGTTTCTGTGTCTTAGTTAAAAGAAAAATCAAATAACGAAACTAATAATTAAATAAAGTTTTTTGTGACTCAGATCCCACCATTCACCTAGAAGAGCTGTTTGTAAACCACACATCACTAGATCACACTCACCTGATACAGACAGTGTAACAGCATCACTGGTGTGTGAGGAGCGTGAGGTTCCTCTCACTGTTCCTCTACAGGTGTATGTACCACTGTGAGACTGTGTAACAGAGCTGATACTGTACTGCTGTGCATTACTGACAGGAGTGGATGAACCTCCTTTAGACCAGCTGTACTGCCAGTTAGAGACACCTCCTCCCTGTATGACACAGCCGAGAGTGACCTCCTCTCCACTGAACACCTGTTTATCAGGCTGTATGGACACCACAGGTGTTGATCTCTCTGTGGAAACAGTATATTATATTCAGGTAAATAATTTCTGATAATGTTTCTCATGTCTACACCATATAAAACAGAACACTGCTTTGAGATATTCTCTTTATAGATTAATCTACATGTGAGTACACTGGTACTGAGACAGCAGCACATCACACTGTGTATTGTAACTGTGAGGCGCTCCCTGTGACTGCAGCAGACATGTCAGCTGGGATGTTTTAAAGCTAATGAGTCAGATTGCGCTTTGCTGGTACGTCTGCTGGGAGGTCCAGTGCTGCGTATGTTTAACTGCAGTTTTTTTTTACTTGAAAACCAAGAAAATCTGCATATTTAATTCATGCAATGATGAAAAAATAAAAGACTGTATAAAATGTGTTCAGTATTCGACCTTCAGCCAAATGTTTTGTTTTGTTCAGTTTGTTCAATAATTGTCATTTCAGTCCATATCTCTAAGTCGCAAGTTACTGTGGGAAAAGTCAAGCGAGTCTCAGGTCACGTCATGTGAAATTATGATTCAAAGATTCAAGGATTCAAGGAGACTTTATTGTCATTCGCATCACATGTGGTACATGGGGTGGAACGAAATTGTGGTACCAAGGACCCAGTTTTACCCAGACAGCAGTACTTAAATAAATAAAATAAACATAAATATATAAAAATATATGTAAAAATGAAGATAAAGTAAGCAGGAATAGAGAAAGTAGCAGCAGAGTGTAATAAAGTGACTAGTGTTGCTAAAGTGTCTGTGCAGTGGTTCCACTAAGTGGCGTTTAAAAGTCTTACAGCTTCCGGAATGAAGCTGTTCCTCAGTCTGTTCGTTCTACACTTAACGCTCCGCAGCCTCCTGCCTGAGGGGAGCGGGACAAACAGTGAGTGTGCTGGGTGAGTGGGGTCCCTCATGATGCAGGTAGCCCTCTTCCTGCATCTGGTGGTGTAGATGTCCGTGGTGGTGGTGGGGAGGCTGACTCCGACAGACCTCTGAGCAGCCTTCACCACCCTCTGCAGAGCTTTCCTGTCTGCAGCAGAGCAGCTTCCGTGCCACACGTTGATGCTGGAGCATAGAACGCTCTCCACCACACATCTGTAGAAGGAGATGAGGACCGAGCTCCCGAGCCCAGCTCGCCTCAACCGCCTGAGGAAGTAGAGCCGCTGGTGTGCCTTCCTGACCAGGCTGGAAGTGTTGTTGCTCCAGGTGAGGTTGTTGCTCAGGTGAACACCCAAGTACCTGTAGCTGGAGACCACTTCCACCGCAGACCCTCCGACATGCAGGGGGAGGTGGGCATGTCTGCCCCTTCTGAAGTCCACAATCATCTCCTTCGTCTTCTTTACGTTGATGCAGAGGTTGTTCTTTCTGCACCAACCCTCCAGGTGTTCTACCTCCTGCCTGTAGCCGGACTCATCACTGTTTGTGATGCATCCGACCACTGCCGTGTCATCCGCAAACTTCACAATATGACAGCCTGGGTGGATGGGTGAGCAGTCATATGTGAGCAGCGTGAACAAGAGGGGACTCAACAAACAGCCCTGAGGGGAGCCAGTGCTGAGGATTGTGGTGGAGGAGGACCAAGTGAGGAGAGCTTATCTGTCAGTGTCTGGGGTATCATGGTGTTGAAGGCGGAAGTGAAGTCCACAAAGAGCATACGGACATAAGAGTCCTTCTGCTCCAGGTGGGTGAGGGCAGTGTGGACCACAGAGGAAATGGCATCATCTGTGGATCGGTTCCTCCTGTAGGCGTACTGGTGTGGGTCCACAGTGACGTCGATGGTGGCTTTGATGTGGGTCATAACCAGTCTTTCAAAGCATTTAGTGACTATCGGCGTGAGAGCTATCGGCCGGTAGTCATTCAGACCTGTCACTGTGGAGCTCTTGGGGACCGGGATGATGGTGGCGGTCTTCAGGCAGGTGGGAACAGCTGCCTGGGTGAGGGAGACATTGAAAATGTCTGCCAGGACCTCGGAGATCTGATCAGCGCACTCCCGTAGTACTCGTTTTATAGTCTGTGATGCACTTAATTCCCCTCCACATGCTCCTAGGATCCTGGGAGGAGAAGTGTCCCTGGATTTTCAGAGCATATGCAGCTTTGGCCCTCTTAACACCTGCGGTCAGCTCTCTTCTAGCCCTCCTGAGTTCCTGTGCGTCGCCAGACCTGAAGGCAGCATCCCTGGCTTTCAGTAGAGAACGCACCTCTCCATTCAGCCAGGGTTGAATGCTCTAACTTTTAATTCTAACTGAAATCAGTTAAAGACAGGGACCATAAAGCTGAACTTTATTTTCTACTTTAACAAACACTGTTTACTGGGCCTTTTAACACGTCTGTTGGAGGTGCTTCTCATATGACACCACGTCATTGTTTTATTGTTATAGTGCACACGAAGCCCAAACCAGTCCTAGTCATGTGAACAAATTAGAATATCCAAATAACACCTGTGTTATTAACATGTTTAAACACCTGAACATTTGATCTTCATTTGAACAGTTCTGAGAGATGGAGGTCATATATCTCAACACAGAACTGGAAAGAAGTGTTTGGAAACTACAGTCATCACTAAAAAACAGCTGCACCCAGAAAAAATCTACTAACAGGAATGAACCTTGGTGGGTAGGTTTGACATCATAAGGCATGTGCATGATTCCAGTGTGATGCTTGGCCATGCATGTGGTGAAGCAAGGGTGGGCCTTATCACTGTATCTATCTGATCCAACAGCCATGAATGAGAACATTCAGCAGGCAGTGATACCCTCCATTAGTTATGATGTTAATGCCAGCACAATTGGCGGTTGTGAGATGCAGGACTACATGACTGCCACCAGCACCATGTCAACATCACCAAAGGCTGCAGTGGTGTCGTGCCAGATTATCATGGAATGACTTAGAACAGCAGGAGGTCATCTTCAGTGACGAGTACTGCTTTTGTCCAGAAGGCCTGATGTTACTCCACCTCCACTCCTACCACTAAATCTGCAGGAGCTGTGTGAGAAAATTCAAGCTGCATGGGACGGATTATGACAGGACATCATTAGGAACATCTACAGCTCCATGCTGAGACGTCTCGATTGACTAATCCAGTAGTGAAAGCGCTGTCTAGGCCACCCACTACAGACACTTGAGGTCCTGGTCAGAGCCGTTTAAGAACCAGACAGTGATGGAGCTGGTGAGAATGTTTACAATCATACACCTGTAGAAGTGTCCAACAGTCCAAGAGTGTGGAGCTGATCAGTCAGCTTGGAGGAGATAATATTAGCATATAACCATCAGCTCCTGTTTTAAAGTCATACTAATTATTTTGGCACTGGTTTCAGAAATATGCTCTGTTAATTTGATGAGGGAATTTGAAATGTGGGGAAGTGTTATGGCCTGTTTGTGGGATACTAATTATATTAGACACTTTCTCCTCCAAAAAAACCCAACTAAACTAAACTAAAAACTTAAACCTACTGATCTAACCTTTCACTGTGAGAGTAACAGGATTACTGTTCTGTGATGATGTGGGTCTGTCATCTCTCTCTCCTCTACACCAGTACTGATCCTGATCTGCTGCTGATCTGATGGTGTAGGTGTGTGTCTGAGAGTGAGAGACTGCAGTTCTACTGCTGCCTTTATACCACTGATATCTCCAGTTACTGTAAGACTGTATCTCACACTTCAGAGTGACTGACTCTCCAGTGAACAGAGGACTCTCTGGTTCTACAGTCAGTGTAGGTCTGGGTAAGGCTGTGAGAACAGAGGAGAGGAGAGATAATAACTCAGACAGTGTATATTACTCCATCAGTGATGAATCATTATGGTGTATGAATATTAATGTTCTACATCACAGTAGATTATTATTAGGTGTTGGTGTTTTGGTTGATGGTTTGACTTGTAAGAAATGTCTGACTGAAATTCTGTATTGTAGCGATCGTGAGGCAGCCATCGACTCAGGAAGCATGGTTAAACCAAAAGCTCTTTATTTTAGAAGAGGGCACGACTCACTTAGAGCATTTACAAATGCTAGGAGCGTAAAACCCAACCACCCACAGCATGCAAACAGCCCTAAGGTCACTAACCTAGCTAAGAATCTACTAAATGGTAGATTCAGAGTGGTGCCTACCACTCTGCATAACCCCACCCAAGAGGAAGGCCCCACACCTGTCATCCATTCACACACAGGCAGCGCAGAGGCGGGCACACAGACACAGGCATACAGCAGCAGCACACGCAATATAACAGACCCACCCCCTGTGCTCGCTACATAACCCCCCCCTTATAGCCAACCGTCCCGGTGGCAAAAACACAGCAGTACAACAATAAACAACAACACAATTTTTTTTTTTTTTTTTTAGTCCAAAACAAAGTCCCTCAGGTGCGGGGGAGCGCGCCGAACGCGGGCAGCGGCTCTGCCCCGCGCTTCCCCCGGAGAACCACCACCCCTAGTTCCTGGTGGTGTCGCAACCCCCAAAGTCCCGGCACCTTCCCCAGCCCCCAAAGTTTCTTTGGGCCGGTAGGGTGCCAGCCGGTCCCTGTGAACCACAACAGTCCGCCGGCCCGTGTGGACCCGATACACCACCTAGGAGAGGTGCTCCAGCACCTGGCACGGCCCCTCCCAATCGGACTGGAGCTTGGAGCAGCGTCCCTTCCTGCGTTGTGGGTTATGGAACCACACACAGGTCCCGGGCTCCAGTGGCACGCCTTGGCAGCGCATGTCGTATGCGCGCTTTTGTCTATCGGAAGCCCCCCCTTGGCTCTCACGCGCAGCTTGATGCACGGTCGCGAGCCGCTCGGCCAGATCGCGCACATACTCCGGTGCATCCTCGGGCACATCCAGCCCCGCGGGCAGCCCAAACGCCAAGTCCGCTGGCGTGCGGAGCTCCCGCCCGAACATGAGCTGCGCCAGGGTGAAACCGGAGGACTCCTGGACCACCGCTCGGCAGGAGAGGAGCACCAGCGGCAGATGTCGGTCCCAGTCTCTTTGATGGCGGCTCGTGGTCGTTTGCAGACCTCCGCCATCACCTGGTCATCTTTGGTCAGGCACTGCGTACGCCTCGGGCCACTTGGTGAAGAAATCCATGGCCACGAGGACGTACCTGTTCCCGTCCTCAGTCACCGGGAATGGCCCCAGCACGTACACTGCGACTCTCTCCATCGGCGCACCCGAGCGCAGAGATTGCAGCAGCGCTCTGGATCTGCCCACCGGCCCCTTTTTCGCAGTGCATAAGTCACAGCAGTGGACAAACAGTTCTACATCGGCCCGGCAGCCTGGCCAGTAAAAACGCTGCCGGAGTTGTCGGAGCGTCTTTGTGACGCCAAAGTGTCCCACACCGGCCGGCCCATGGATAGGCACCACGGCACCAGCAACTGCCACGCATATCTCCCCGGCACAGCATCCTCCCAGCGCCGGTAAAGCAAGCCCCCGCGCTCACACAAGCTGTCCCAGGCCGAACGATAAGCTTTGCACTCCGGGCCGAGCGGTGTCACGTCTCGCCAGTCCGGCCGCTGCCCCGCGCGCTTCCACTGTAGAATTTTTTTGAGCACAGGGTCCTCCCCCTGCGCTTTCACGAGCTCCTCCCGGCCGCACGGCTATGTTTCGCCGTCACCAGAGTCACTGACTGCGGCCACTCTCTCTTCCACCTCCGCCTCACGCTGCTCCAGCCGCGCGCAATAGCGACACTCTAACTCCAGACACGGGCGGCGTGACAGCGCTAATGCGTTGCTGTGCAAGCGCCCCGCACGGTGCTGGACGGTGAATTGGAATTCTTGGAGCGCAGTAATCCACCGAGCAACTTGTCCCTCTGGCTCTTTAAACTGCATTAGCCAGGTTAACGAGGCATGATCAGTCCGCAACACAAAGGGGGTAGCATACAGGTAGTGTCTGAAATGTTTCAGTCCCGACACTACTGCTAACAGTTTGCGGCGTGTAACACAGTAATTGCGCTCCTGTTTGCTGAGCGCACGGCTGTAATACACGATCACGCGCTCTTGGCCCCCCTGCATCTGCGATAACACAGCCCCAAGCCCTCGGTTACTCGCATCCGAATCCACAATAAACTGTCCACCCACCTGCGGAAGCGCCAGTACAGGAGCCGCACACAACACTCTGCGCAGGTGACGAAACACCTTGTCCGCCTCGTCCATCCACTGAAACGGCGCGCCTTTCTCCGTCAGCCGGTGGAGCGGCGCTGCGATGTCTGCAAAGCCTTGAACAAATCTCCGGTAGTAGGAGGCGAGCCCCAAGAAGCTCCGCAGCTCACTCACGTCACGCGGCGCTGGCCACTGCTGGACAGCTTGCACTTTGCCCGGGTCGGTTGCCACCCCTTCTTCGCTGACGACGTGCCCCAGGAACTGGACCTTGCGCTGCAGTAGAAGGCATTTCTTTGGGTGTAGCCGGAGGTTGGCGGCTTTGATGGCGCCGATGACTTGCTCCAAACACCCCAGAGCCTCGTCGAAGGTCGGCGCGTGCGCCGAGCAGGTCATCCAGGTAGAGGATGCACCGTTCTTTGGGGATGTTGGCCAAGACGCGCTCCATCAAACGCTCAAAGGTGGCTGGTGCGTTCCGTAAACCGAACGGCATCACGCGGAACTGCCACAGCCCAGACCCCAGCGTGAACGCAGTCTTTTCCCGCGCCTCCAGCGCCAGCTCCACTTGCCAATATCCACTGCGCAGATCTAGCGAGCTGAACCAAGTCGACCCGGCCACTTTATCCAGCGCGTCGTCGATACGGGGCAGAGGGTAAGAGTCCGCTTTTCGTCGCTGCATTCAGGCGGCGGTAGTCCTCGCAGAAACGCCAGCCTCGGTCCTTTTTCTTTACTAGCACGACGGGGGCTGCCCACGGGCTGCTGGACGGCTCGATGACTCCACTCTCTGCCATCTCTTTTAGTTTTTGCTCGGCTGCTTGCTGCTTGGCTACGGGCAGGCGGTGCGCTCTCAGCCGAATGGGCGACGCGGCGCCCGTATCTATGTGGTGCTGTACCAGGCTGGTGCGTGTACAATCCCCCTCGCTCGCCGCGAACGCGTCTAAGTTCGCTTCGAGGAGCGCCCACAGCCGCTCACCCTGCTCCGCCGTGAGGCCTTGGATGCTGCGCTGCCACAACTCGCGGACTGCTGCTAGTGTGCTCTCTGCTGGGGACGGTTCAGGCTCTCTCTGCCGCCTGACTGGATCGGGGCCACTTGTGCTTGCCACCACGCCGGGACTTGACGCTTGCTGCTTTGCCAGGGGAATGCGCGACTTGCCCACTCTGAGTGACGCTGTGGGGATATCGATGACTGCCCCCAGATGTCGGAGAAAATCCAGCCCCAGGATACACGCGTCGCGGATGGGCGCCAGGCAGAAGTCATGCTGGAGAACTTTACGTGCCAGCTCCACCTTGAGTCTTTTCTTGCCCCTCATGTGGATCTCTTCTCCTGTGACAGAGCGCAGCACGACGTCGGTCTCTTCCCAGGTGCTTGACGGTGACGACTTGAACTTGGCGGCCAGTCCAGTTTGTAGTAGGGACATGGTGGCGCCTGTGTCCACTAGCGCTGTCACGGGCAGCCCTTGGATGACACAGCGCAGCCACAGCCCGTTCCTGGTGCCCAGCCGGCCCACCACTATCTCAGTAAGGGGGGTGCTTGTCGATGGGAGCTCCCCACCCCTCACTGGGGAGTCCCGTTCTCGTTTCCTGCCGGCTCCGTGGCGCGGCACTGGCTCGCCTTATGCCCGCGCCGCTTGCATCGCCAACACCGCAGGGTGCGTGGGGAGGCCTCCGCTGTGTGAACTCGAGCCGCTCGTACCTCGTCTGCTACCTCTGCTTCCACCAGATAACAGGACGCGGGTCTTGGGTCTTTCAGGATGAGCTCCGCTCTCTCCGCCTCCTCCACCGCTTGGCTCAGCGTTGTCACCTTAGACAGTCTCACGTGACGTTGGAGACTGCCAGGCGCTAGCGCATTGAAAAATGTGTCAAGCGCGAGCTCATCGCGGGCTTGACTGGAAAACGTGGGGTATGCTTGTCTCACCAGCGTTCGGAGTTCCGCTGCGAGGACGCCCAGCTTCTCTCCTTTTCCCCGCGTTCTCTCTCTTAACTGCTGGCGAAGAGTTTGCGTCGGAGGGGTCGTGCCGAAGCGCGCTGCTGGCGACCGTCGTCTTCCCGCTCTTGGACGCTGCCGTCGTTCTGCTGACGGCGCCGTTCCCTTGCGTCTTCGCTAGCCAGCCGGGCTCGTGGCTGACTAGCCCCGTCGGGTAGGGAAGGGCAGGCGTAACGCTCGGTACCCTCCTCGCCGCTGGATCCTGTCTCTGCCCAGCCTCCGGATCTGCTGGTCCAGCTCGTCCATCTCGGCCGCCAGATCCCACTTCTGACACCAGTGTAGCGATCGTGAGGCAGCCATCGACTCAGGAAGCATGGTTAAACCAAAAGCTCTTTATTTTAGAAGAGGGCACGACTCACTTAGAGCATTTACAAATGCTAGGAGCGTAAAACCCAACAACCCACATGCAAGCAGCCCTAAGGTCACTAACCTAGCTAAAAATCTACTAAATGGTAGATTCAGAGTGGTGCCTACCACTGTACCACTGTAAGAGCTTATCTGCTCAGAAACACTAAAATTATAATAAATATAAATAATATTCATACAGTACGTGGTGATTTACACACGTCTGTGTGTTTACTATGTGTCCATTTCCAGACCTCTCTTTGTGACAGCCTGAACACATAGTTACTATCAGTACGTCCTTTCAGAGTTTCTGATGGCTGGAGACTCTGAGGAGGAACCTGGAACCGAACTTTGTTTTTCTGAAGAGCTCAGAATATATGAACTACTTTTCTCTCTCTATTTTTACTGTGTTGATGATTATTTGTAGTTATTTTAATGTTATACACTGTTTTAACAGACATACTGCTTCATTTAGGCAGCACTTCTACACAGTGATGTACACAGTGCAGTGCTATATTCCCTAAGGCTGATATTCTGAATATCTGTTTACAGTGTAATACTGCAGTCCAGTACTATTTATCAATCTACATTCTAATTAACTAATAAACAGAAACTCCAAATCATCGCTGAGTTACGAGTATCTCCAAAACAGTAACTTAATTTTAATGTAAGTTAATGGAACCAGAGTGTTTCTAGAACTTTGGGTCGTTTCTGTTTTCACACAATATAAACAGCAGGTCATGTGATCAAAAGCGTAAAAAGGAAACATCAACAAAATAGCGAGACATGTTTTTTATTGGACAGTGGATGGGTTTCAGTTAAAAGTGGCTCTATCAGTAAGAAGTTTCACTGGATGAATAGCAGTAGTCACGGATGTGAGGAAATTAATCAACAAATAAACAAATATACAGGTCAGACAAATGCACACAAGAGAAGTGAACTCAGAGTCAGCAACCATAATATAATGTGTCTGTGTGTCTGACGTCACTTCTGGGCGAGAGTATTGCTGGCGTTGTTCTGTTTGATTGCCGCTTCTCCCCATGTCCCGCGAACTGAACCCGGCTCCCCCTTACCCCGGTTACTCTGCCCTGCACGCCGACTAAACGCGGCTGCTCCACACTGGCTACTCTGCCCTGCACGCCGACTGAACGCAGCTGCTCCACCCTGGCTACTCTGCCCTGCACACTGACTGAACACAGCTGCTCCACCCTGGCTACTCTGCCCTGCATGCTGACTGAACATGGCTGCTTTACCACGGCTACTCTGCCCTGCACGCCGACTGAACGCGGCTGCTTCGCCCTGGCTACTCTGCCCTGCACGCCGACTGAAATCAGCAGCTGTACCGTGGCTGCTCTGCCCTGCACACCGACCGAGAGTGGTTGCTTCACCCCGGCAACTCTGCCCTGCTGACAACCAAGCGCGGTTGCTTGACCCTGGCTATTCTGCCTTGCATGCCGACTGAACGGGGCTACTTCACCGCAGCTGCCCTGTCCTCATACTGACGGAATGAGTGTAACTGATTCACCTGTTGTAGACTACATGCGCTTTCTGATTTAATAATGCTGTGTTTAATTACCTTGGCGCTGCTGTTAGGTGCTCCACCTTTCCATGGCTCTGCCCAAGCTCGGCACTGCACAGGCCCCCGTTACAGTCCACAGTATATGTTCTATACGGCTACTGAATTACGCAGATTCAATAACTCTTACCCGGCTCGAGACTGTACCGCACACAAAAGTGTCCACTACTCTACTGGGATGAACATATGCTCAATCTGGACTACATCTCGCCCAGCAGTTCAGACTGAATGTCGTAGTGCTAACCTGTGTAATCTGCGCACTCTCCTTCTGCTTCTCCTCATACCACTTTTGCATTGCTGAATGTTCACTCTCTTTCCACTAAAGCCTCTGTACTGCAGGAGTACATACTGGACAACCACATTGACTTTATCTTCCTAACCGAAACCTGGACTTTAAAAGGACTTTATCTCCATCCTTGATTATTTCCATCTTGTACAGCATGTAAATTTTCCTACTCATGACAAAGGTCACACCCTTGATTTAGTGTGTTCCTCCTCCCTGCCTGTTCTTAATCCTTATCCTCTACTGTCAATTGCAAGCGACTTTGGGTTTGTGAAAAGCGATACACAAAAATAAAGTATTTTTATCATTATCATTATTATTATTATTATTATTATTATTCAAGTTTCAGTTGGCCTTGTCCTGTTTTATAAGAGCACTGTGGTTAATGAGAACATTGAGAGAACCTCCCAACGTCAAAGTTTAGCAGGGCTCGAGGTGCCAGGTTGTGTAGGGTGCAGGCCTGTTTTGTGAGGACTCTGGTTTACAGGGACCCTATAGAAGTTTATCAGTGCATGTTAATGGCAGCCTCTGTGTAGTGTATACTGAAATTGTGGTCTCGAGGGACGTCTGTTTATGAAGCTATAATTCATGTCTTAGTTTGTCTTAGACTTTTTTTCTTCATCATTCTGGTAAACTGATAATACAGGAACAGAGACTGGGGTTTGAATCCCTGGGGTGATTATGGTGTGCCTTCAGCAGGACTCCTAACACTACACTGGCCTACCCGTAATATGAATAACCTTGTAAGTTGCTCTGGATAAGAGCATTAGCTATATGTAAATGTATGTTTAAAATGTAAATCAGAGTTAACCCTCTGCTGACTGAGAAGGGAGTGCTGTAATCATGATGTAAGAATCTGCTCTCCAGTCTTTACTAGCAGCAGTGATAGAAGTGAACCTGAAAACGAAGCTGTGGATGCTGCTATGATTGGCCAGGACAGACTGGTGAGTTTAACATAACATGTAGAAACATTGCCAGTTAATTTGCTTCTTTTTCAATCTAAAGATCCAAATCTGTTTGTATCTTGCTATGGATATTTAGCTTTGCCATGTAGTTTGAACTGTCCTGGGCCAAACTATGCAGGAAAATAGTTATTTATGTTTTTTTACTAATTAGTGCAAATTACACTTTTTTATAGGAATTCAGAACACCCAGCGCTGCTGGACACAGTCTTGGAATTTACTTGACTTCTTTTTCCTTTAATAAAATTCTCCTCTTTTGTAAGGTTTGTTTGCTGTCCAGTAATGACAGTGTACACCGTTACTTTAATTTACTGCTAGTGTCTATTCTCAACAGTCGGACTGTCATAGTTTTTCATATTCACCTGATCACATGACATTTGCATTGTGTGCAGTTTTATCAGCTGTAAATGTAAATAAAAAGGGAAGTAAACAGTTGGGACAAAAACAGTTATCTTAGAGCTGTGAATAATGATTGTTTATTTGACCACAAGCTGCTTCTGTTGGCAGCGTCTAGGTACTAATGGAAATGATCATTTCAAATGTGTTAAGCATGATAAAATAATGGCCTCTGTGACATTTAGGTTTGCATTACATTTAAGGCTTTTAGCAGACACTTTTATCCAGAGGTAATTATTATGATAGTAGCATTTTTTATTTACTTTATTAAAGTTTCTAATCTGTGTTTCCTTGTCAGCATGCAGTGACAGTATTTCAGCAGAGATCAAAAACCCCAAGAGAGCAAGAACTCTGAACAGGAGGTGCAGGGTGTGACGAACCACTTCATGTCTCATATACAGTGGGGTGCGAAAGTTTGGGCAGCGTTGTTAATTTTCCTGATTTACCTTTATAAAGCATTGATTGTTTGGATAAAAAATTCTGTTAAATATATCATATAGGGGACAAACACATTGATATTTGAGAAGTGAAATGAAGTTTATATGATTTACAGAAAGTGTGCAATAATTGGTTAAACAAAAGTAGGCAGGTGCATAAATTTGGGAAATGTTGTCATTTTATTGATTTCAAAACCTTTAGAACTAATTACTGGAACTCAAATTTGGTTTGGTAAGTTTAGTGACCCTTGACCTCCATACACAGGAGACTCCAATTATGAGAAAAGGTATTTAAGGGGGGCAATTGTAAGTTTTTCTCCTCTTTGCATCTTCTCTAAAGAGTCGCAGCATGGGAGTCTCAAAACAACTTTTAAATGACCTGAAAACAAAGATTGTTCACTGTCATGGTTTAGGGGAAGGATACAGAAAGCTATCTCAGAGATTTCAGCTTTCAGTCTCCACTGTGAGAAACATTGTGAGAAAATGGAAGACCACAGGCACCGTTCACGATCTTCCAACAAGACAACGACCCTAAACACTGCTCAAAATCTACTAATGCATTCATGCAGAGGAACAAGTACAACGTTCTGGAATGGCCATCTCAGTCCCCAGACCTGAATATTATTGAAAATCTGTGGTGTCACTTAAAGAGAGCTGTCCATGCTCAGAAACCATCAACCCTGAATGAACTAGAGATGTTTTGTAAAGAAGAATGGTCTAAAATACCTTCAGCCACATTCCAGACTCTCATTAGAAGCTATAGGAAGCGTTTAGAGGCTGTTATTTCTGCGAAAGGAGGATCTACTAAATATTGAGTTAAGATTTTTTTTTTGGTGCCCAAATTTATGCACCTGCCTAATTTTGTTTAGACAATTATTGCACACTTTCTGTAAATCATATAAACTTCATTTCACTTCTCAAATATCACTGTTTGTCCCCTATATGATATATTTAACACAATTTTTTTATCCAAACAATCAATGCTTTATAAAGGTAAATCAGGAAAATTAATAAGGCTGCCCAAACTTTTGCACCCCATTGTAACCAAAGGAAAACTGGCTACTATGGCGGAATGTCAGCAGTGCAAGGATGCTGAGGATCCTGTGCTGGATTGTGTCCAGTGATTGTTAATAAGGAGGACCTGTCCAGCTTAACCATGTGTCTTGATAATGCACCATCTATTATGTTTGTGTTTGTGTGCAATCAAGTACCAGTAAAGCACCTCTGTCCTCGTAATACAGTAAAATGACCATTTCTGTGTGTTGTTTACTCAATGTCCTGTAAAACAGGTAGGACGTTAAAAGCCACAATCCTGTCATAGGCGGGAGAATTTCAGCATATGCAACCACAGGGTCAGGTTAATGTGTAAAGAGTTGTATTTAGTGTAGAAGAAATCTGAGGTGATATTTGTGTTCAGCAGAGGAAAACAAATTTTTGGTGTTTGCAGCATCTCTTTAAACTAAAGGGAAAGGTGGGTCCTTATAAACCACGTTCTATCTGGTTTGGTAAGGAAAGTCCTTGTATGACTTAAAAACCTGTGTGCGCGTGTGTACGCACATGTGTGCATGTGTGTGTGGGTGTGTGTGGTTACTGATCTGAAGCTCGTACTGAGTTTCTCTACATGGTAAACTTCCACTCAGTAGACTGTTATACCTCACAGCTCAGAGTAACTCTCTCTCTATTATAGAAATGGCTCTGATGCTCCACCATCACTGCTGGTTTGAGATGTAACTCAAATCTAACTATTGTTATTCAAGCGACTCGTTTTCTGTTTCTGAATGACAGTTCATGTAACACTGTTCTCCTCCTGCCCTGTTAAACAGTAATACAGGATAGAAGAACATACTGCACTATCTGTTCTTATGTAATTCATACTTCTCCTTCAGTTCTAAATCACACAGAGACCTCAGGAGGTACTAATCTCACACACCACCCCCCACACACACACACACTTCTCATCCTAAAAGAAGCTGTTAAAGCTACAGGTGAACACGGTGTAGATAATCTGTCCTCCTGGTTACAGGTGATGATTCAGTTTCATATTCATTTTAATAACTTCACACACTCATAACTGTCTTTAGATCATGTGGTCAGTGTTTATGGAGTGTAGCACTGATGTGGGCTCATAAGACACTGTGCTTTAGGAGGTGTATAGAATGATCTATAGTATCAACATGTAGAAGCAGATCATTAAACACACGTCAGTAGTTCAGATTAATAACAGCAGAAACAGCCAGAGACTGAGTTACTCACCTGATACAGTCAGTGTAACAGCATTACTGGTCTGTGAGTAGCGCGGCTCTGTAGACTGTGTTCCTCTACAGGTATAAACTCCTCTATGAGACTGACCAGCCTTAGAGATTTTATACTCCTTCTCTCGAGCATCACTGAGAGGATTATCATCCTTACTCCACTGGTACTGCCATCCACCTCCACCTTCTATATCACATGTGAGAGTGGCTGTTTCTCCGATGAACACATGACGAGCTGGTTGTACTCTCACTGTAGGCTTTGGTCTCGCTGTACAAACATAAATAATTGAGAAACTTTTGAGACTTAAGTAATCTGTCAGAAGATGCAGAGAGTTAGTTTAGAAAAGAATGAAATAATAAACTGTAATATAATAATAATATAATGTTTGAGTAAGTATTAAACATGCTACCCGCACTTCCCCAATCCCCTCCAAATACACAGACATACCTTTAACTGTAACCATGACTGGACCACTCTTCTCTGTGTAGTAGTAGTAGTGAGGGTGGGAGAAGACGGAGCTGTAGTAGGTGAAGTATTCTTGTCTGTACGCTGCACATCTAAACCATGATGTTCCTGCATCAGAAACTGTTACACTGATATTGGGGTTTTTATCTGCAGGGTACTGAGGCTGTGATAGCATAATAGAGTCTTTGTACCAGAGAAAACTCCATCCAGCAGACTGTTCCACCTCACAGGTCAGAGTAACTGTGTCTCCAGTGTAGACAGAGCTCTGAGACGTCACCCTCACAGTCACTGTGGGCCAATCTGTTGATGTGAAATGATGAGAGATCAGAGGTGCTTTTCATTTTACACAGTCAGTAGTTCAGTCCTCTCTCATATACTGTATATTATTATTAGATTGTTTATTATGTAGGTAATATAAACAGACCCCACATAAGAACAGAGTCTGGTTAAACTAGTTGATCTGGGGTGAAGAGTTCAGTAGAGAGCTAACAGACTAAAGGGTGATGCTGTAGATCTGAGTGTTACTGTAAACTGTAAATATGAGAGTAACAGACCGAGCGTTTATATTTAAATTACTTTTATTAAAATTACTGACAGGTTTTTATAACATTATAATTTAGGTGGTCCTCTAAGAAAGGTTTTTTTTTTAACTATATTTTTGTCATTTTACCAATTTCCAAACACAACAAAGGGCAGGGAGTGTAAATTATGGACATAAAGAAAGTAAGGAGAAATATGATAGAAGGGGAAAGGGGGAGAACATGGGTGGGGGGTGGATACATAAAATATATACAGCTGGCTGTCAAACAGAAACTAGAATCCAATACCTCACATGGTCATATACAGGCTTAAAGGGTTACATAGCTTACATAATATATACCTTATACTTATCTCTCTACCTTACATTTTTTGGTTCTAAATGTAGTTTAAGACCCATTTTTTCCAATATTTTATAAAGCATTCCATTCGTAATTGTTACATGAATGTAAGCTTTTCCATTGAATGGATTTCATTGACAATTGCAATCCATTGTTTTTTTGTCAGAGATTCCTGTTGCATCCATTTTTTTGGTATGGCCTTTTTACTAGCTGCCATTTATCATCCTTCCCTAGCAACTAAAGCATTTTTTTTTATTTATGACCCACAATTAAAAATGAATTCCAAATCGATCACTCAATGCAATTTTAATGTCTTGCCAGTAAGACACAAGCATTGGACATTCCCAGAATTTATATATGGGATCAGCCATCTATGCACCGCTTTGTCTCTAGCACTGTTCGTTGTGGCTTCCTTTGTCCACCAGCGCTCTTATTTTAGGAGTATAAAAAACTAACCAGACATTTCCAATTCAATTCTTTTAAGAGTTTTGAGTGTGATGTGGAGACTATCCATCTACAGTAGCCATCCCAGAAAATTCATATACCAGATTCTTTTTCCCATGAAAGCTTAATAGATGCAGTGGATTGTCTTTTGGTTACCTGGATACTCCTGTATGTACTAGAGATCAATTTCCTGTTAAGTCTCAGTTTATAGATATTAATGAACACCCAAATCAAGTTATCTTTGGGTATACTGATCTTTCTTTATTCTTTGCTAAAGTAGCTTCTATTCTGTAAGCATCTATAGAGATTTTGCTTATCTACTTGAAAATCTTAGCCAGGGAAGTATAAGATTTAAATGTAACCATTGTACAATAGGCTGTTATTCCTTTCCTTGTCTATTGTCTAAATCCTACATCTAATCCAGCTGGTCCAAACTGTTGATCATATCCCACCCTATGTAGAATTTTCACATGTTCATTTAATTGTAGTTTCTTAACAGCTCTTGCTACCATTGTTGACGCGTCAGATATAAAGCCTTTTCCCATACTCATTTAAGTCCATTTATTATTTAAGCTCCTCGATCGGTCTATATTCAATCTAATTATAATGCCTTATTTCCATCAGTAATGACTTCTTATAGGCAGTGGAGAT
>JAMWET010002009.1:165000-168007 GCA_024036415.1 Prochilodus magdalenae | reverse complement strand
GAAGTAGCTGAATCTGCAGGTGTATGGAAGCGTACGGTCATACGGGTCTACCAGCAGTGGATAAAATCCCAGCCTACAGGGAATTCTCCTCGGAATTGTGCCAGGGAAGTCTCCAGTATATACCGTTCAGCATTAATAGAACTTCACAAATGGGCAGGTCACCCAGGCCAGGTGCCCTACTGACCACCCTACCCCCAACATACCCTCAAGGATGCTGGGTTGGTGGTTCCTGCTCTTTAGCCTGGAGGATCCATGATCTCCTAAAAGATGTCTGGATTTGAATTGCACAGGATACCTTTTCTCTTCACCTTCGGTCCATCTTGAATGAGCTCGGGCCCAGAGACAGTGGCGGCGCTGGTTCTGGATCGGTTTATATCTGGCTTCCTCTCCGCAAGTTTTAACTGCCGTTGGTGGAGCAGTGAGGGACTGTGTTCACAGCAAAGGTGTTGGGAAGTGTTTCTGATCCGATGCGGTGATTCCACTACAGAATCGGGTCTGCAGTGCCGTCCGAAAATCAGGACCGTCCAATACTAGTTCTGGCTTTTGTCCCTTGAGTATAGAGACTCTCCAGATTCTCTGTATCTCTATATTAGCTCAGCTACATGCTTTATGCTCTTCGTCCACCACCGGATCATTTCCCGTTCCAGCACAGTATTGGTATTCGTGTTGATGTGCTGCTCTGAATGTCGTTATTAGATTCCCTCTCTTATTCCCTTGGAAAACCGCATGAAGCCGCTGTGAAGCCGGGAAAGCCGAATGACCCGGAATGCCAACAGAGCCATCGATTTGGACGTAAATCTGTCCGGTTCCCTCTTTTGTTTTTGAGACGGATTTTCCAGGATGACAGGGAAAGGGGGGAATTTTAATGAGGAAAGGTGCGGAAAAGCCGCATTGTTTCAAGGCCTCATCCAGACTAGCCCTCAAAACCCCCTGCCTTTCGGATTTGTGTTGGGCCAGAACTAATTGAGCCCCTGAAATGCCTCTCTCTCCCGGCGCACACACATGCACTCTTGCCAAACCCCTGTAATCCTGCTTCGCCAGCTGCACTGCAGAGAGAATTCCTTCCCCGCTCCCCGTTCAATTTTAATTCAGTTTTCAATTTCAAGGTGCTTTTATTGGCAAAGGCGTAAGCGCCGGCTGCCAAAGCAATTAACGGAAAGGGGTCCGGTTTTACGCAGAAACAAAAGAGACAGTGCATAATGCGTCTCTTTACAACAATGGCAGGAATACTGGTCAATACTTCTGATTCCCTTTTTCTTTTTCTCCGAGAGATTTCATTAATACCACAGAGTGCGGCGTTGGGTTGATATCGATTCTATTTTACAGCATTGTTATTTGGTTATTAAATCAATGGCTCTGGCGATGCTGCCGTCTGCTGTCGGGGTGGGGGGGAGTGGGGTAATGTAAGTTCAGGCTGCAATCAAACCGCAATAGACGCTGGCCAAAATGTCTGCGAGAAGGTGAGGCTTGCTTTCTCGGAAGACTTCTAGAGTCCCACCACGTCATGGCACAACAGGGCACAGCTGACAAGGAAGGACGTTACACCAAGAGCAGAAGCTCCAGGCCACTCTCTGTCTACAACAAGGAAAGTTCGGTACGACATACACTGGTGTTCCTCCTTGAAATCCAGATCCTGTATTTCCAAAAGAGGGTGGGAAAAACTGGCCAATTCCCAAATCCTAAACTGTTACGGACTAGACTCATTAATATTTACACCCCCAATATTTACATACAACCGCAACAACGGAGCAACAGAACCAACATGGTGGACTATGTAGAGAAATCCAGCGTTCCAGGTTGGGAACAGGAGGTTGGCACTCATCCCTACCCAAGGAACCCAACTGTAAGTGGCACATCGCTGATGTTCATCTTTAAACCAGGCTGAAGTTTTCCTGAAGCTTCCTGTTCACCAGCTTCTTCATTCAATGTTCCATTCCACCTTAAATGCTGCAGCTGGTACAAGCACCAGTATGGCCTTGGGCACCTTTTTTAAGGTGGAATGGAAAATTGCCAAAAGAGGCTGGATTAACAGGATCCCGGAAAACCCTGCGGTCTTCACAATCCACTCAGGACAGATTCCCAAACCTCTCTGGACAATATTGAGCAGCTCTGCTCAGTGTTTCACCCTGAAGAGACTATAGAGAGAAGCAGCTCCACCTTTATTAGCACCACCACCCCAACAGCAGCCTGTAAGTCCAGCCATGCTGTGTGATTGTATCCGTGTGTGCCGGTTGGAGCAGATCATCTTAAACTGAGAGCTCCATAGTGAGGATCAACTTTAATCTACTGTGTGTTGGAGTCCAGATGGAGCCAGTAGCTAGTACAGGGAACGTTAGCGACTTGCATTAGCTCCAAGCTAACTAGCATAACTAACTAAATAGTATGAGGGCGGAGCTTATTTACACAGAGGCTCATTTATTTAGTCTGTTTCCACATGGTGCCTCTATTAGCTATGCTAATCTACCTTAGTCCATGTTTATAGATAACAGTGTATCACCCAGTGTCAGAAACCACATAGGCAGACTGTTAAGTTGTCATTGAATCCCACTGACTCAATAACTACGTTTGCGGACCTTCAGCGAGCAGTGATGTCCTCCATGAGTCATCCTTTGGCAGACGGCTGCACCATGCAGGACTACATGCACACAGACCGTTACCACGACTGTCCTTAACACCACGTCACCATCACCAAAGACTGCAGTGGTGTCGTACCAGACTGTCATGGAGTGACTCAGAATGGCAGCGGGTCATCTTCAGTGACGAGTCCCGCTTTAGTCTTGGTGGAGACGCCCAACGAATCCGTGTGTGGAGGCACCGTGGTCAGCACCAAGATGAACGGTTTGTTGTCACACGTCCACGTCTCAGAGATGCCTGGTATGTCCCCTCCACCTCCACCCCTACCGCACCATCTGCAGGAACTGTGTGAGGATGTTCAAGCTGCATGGGATGGATTATCACAGGACACCATCAGGAACCTCTACAGCTCCATACCGAGACATCTGGCGTG
>JAMWET010002009.1:150000-160000 GCA_024036415.1 Prochilodus magdalenae | reverse complement strand
TCTTTGTATTTAATATGATAATTATATCATTAGTGCTATTAAAATATACTTAAATTAAAATTTAAATCACATACAAAATAAAATTAATATAGCCTTTTACATCATTTATTCACGTCAGAGTTTTAGTTTATTTTAAGTAGAATAGTTTTGAATGTCTAAGCACAGGCAGAAATGATGTGTCGGTGTGAAACTGTCTGTGTGACGTTTGTTTGATGAAGGAATCCAGGGTCCGTGTTGATCTTTTTTCATGTATATATCCAAGTACCGTTTTAAGGCCGTGCAGAAATTCCGCTATATGTTGTTTGCAAATGGTTCTGCTATATATAGCACCAAAGGGTCTAATATATACAGTATATACATATATTCTATTAGTATCAGCTTCATAATGAAAGCAGAACCCTTTGTGGTGCTATATAGAACCATATACAACACATCCTCCTTCAGTCCCATAAGCCTTTGAAGTGTTTGTGGTTCCTTATAGAACCATTGTCTTTACTAAAGATCCATTGAGAGAGGATCTTTTACAGTGTAAGAGTGTGGAATCCCGTTATAGAAATCAAATTTAATTGAGCTTGACTGTACTTGAAGGACAACTATCATATTTTTGAAAGGGTTCCGTAAAGAACCAAATGCAATGTATTTTAAATCAGAGAACAACCATGTGACCATGCACCGAACCACTCATGCACTCAAACGGTTGAGGGTTTTTAGAAACGCTCATGGGTTCTGCGGTTAGCTCGGAACCTTTTAGTCCCAAGCAAGCAGGCACACCGCTCCCCCTCACGCCAGTGGAAGCTTGTTTGCTTCCCAGTCCAAAGAATATTCGCAAATGAGGCAATTAAATGCTTAATTTCCGAGATTCGTTTACGCTGGTATCATGTGGTGCCCGTTTATTAGGATCAATCACATCCACAGGCGTGGAGATTACTGTCAGCCGCCGGAGCCTCAGAACCGGCTAAGTTCTCGTTGTTTGAAGTGATATTACATATTTAGGACCCTGTAAACATCAGCGCTGCAGAACGCATTGGAATCATTTAAGGAATTGTGTTTGATTTTCCAGCCTGGGCCGTTTGATCGACCTCGGCCGTCAATAAGCGCTTTGATCATATTAGTCTTATTTAAAGTAGCTAATTGAACGGCCTAATGACCAGCAGACTGGGAGCGTTTACATCCTCCGCACATGGAACCTCCGTATCGGAATTTCATTAGGATTCCCGAGCTCTGAAATGCTTCCTAACTGCGGAAAAATGTGCTGGGAGATATTATCAATCATATTCCCGACATGCTGAGAACGTACAGACATGTATATTGCTGTTGTAGTACTTCAGGGTTCTACGTAGTGTTGTGAAGGTTCTTTGTTT
This sequence comes from Prochilodus magdalenae, assembly GCA_024036415.1. NCBI lineage: Eukaryota > Metazoa > Chordata > Actinopteri > Characiformes > Prochilodontidae > Prochilodus > Prochilodus magdalenae. The sequence goes on along the minus strand of JAMWET010002009.1, from coordinate 158,639 downwards.
GTGCCATGTACGCTCAGGTTTTTTTTTAGCAAAAACATGGTTCTGTTTAGAACCTTGAGTTTTATATAGAACCATTTAATGGGCCTACAGATTGATGGAGAATGTGTGGTATATGGTTCTAATCAGGTCCTATTTGCAATTGGTTCTGCTGCATATAGCACTAAATAGGTGCTCTTCTATTGGTATAAGCTTCATGATGAAAGCAGAACCCTGTTTGGTGCTATATAGAACCAAATACAACACATCCTCCAATAATCCCATAAGCCATTTATATGTAAGTATCTGTGGTTCTATATAACACCATTGTCTATACTAAAAGAGCCTTTGAAGGATGATCATTAACAGAATGTGTTGTTTGTGGTTCTATACAGATCCTTTTTGCAATTGGTTCTACTGTATATAGCACCAACATGGGCTCTTCTATTGGTTCAAATTTCATGATGAAAGCAGAACCCTTTTTAGTGCTATATAGAACCATATACAACACAATCTCCATCAGTCCCATAAACCATTTAAGTGTAAGTGTTTGTGGTTCTATATAGAACCATTGTGTTTACTAAAGAGCCTTTGAAGGATGATCTTTTAAAACAGTATGTTATAAATGGTTATATAAAGATCCGTTTTGAAAATGGTTCTAGTGTATGTAGCACCAGAAGAGGTTCTTTTGTTGTAACAAGCTTCATAATGAAAGTAGAACCCTTTTTGGTGCTATATAGAACCTATAGAATATACAACACATTCTCCATTAACCCCATAAGTCATTTAAGCATGAGTGTTAGTGGTTGTGTATAGAACCATTGTGTTTACTAAAGAACACTTGAAGAACCATCTTTTTTTGGTGTAGAGAGTGGAGAACTATTTTTAAAAGGGTTCTTTACAGAACCATATAAAAGTGTGTTTTATTCCATCGGAGAACAATGGTGTAACCATGATGTGTTCAAGGTTCCATATAGACCCATTACCTTTACTAAAGAACTTTTGAAGGATCTTCTTTTTAAAGAGTGTAGAACTACGTCTGAAATGGTTCTTAAACACCATATAGAACTGATTTGTTTTTTATCAGAGCGGAACCATTTTTAGACTGTAGAACCGTTTTGACATGGTTCTTAAAAGAACCCCATGCCATTGCTTTTTTAACCAGAGACGAACCACTTCACCTTACAAGGAACTATTTAAACATGCAAATTTGGTTTGTGGGCTAATGGTTCTATGCAGAACCAAGTATTTACTAAAGAACCCTTGAAAGACAATGTTTTTTAGAGTGTAAAATTTATTGGTTCTTTAAAGAACCACATGAATCTGCTTTTTTTCAACAGAGAAGATCCAATTCCCTATGCAAAGAACCATCAGTGTACTCAATGTATGGTTGAGTACTCATGGTTCTATATAGAACCATTTTATAGAACCATTGTTTTTTTTTCTAAAGAACCCTTCAAGCATAATCTTTTTTTAAGAATGGCGAAACACTGTATTTTCAAAAAGGTTCTTTAAAGAACCATATGCGATCCATCAAAGGACTACCATGTGACCATGCAAGGAACCGCATATGCATATATTCAGTGGTTCTGTATACACTCATTGCTTTTACTAAAGAACCCTCAACAGAGAGTATTTTTTTAAGATTGCGGAACTACTGTATTTTCGAAAGTGTTCCTTAAAGAACCTTATGCAACTAATCCAACAATGTGACCATGCAAAGAACCACTTATGCATTGAGGATTCATGGTTCTACACAGAACCATTCCCTTTACTAAAGAAGCCCTGGATGACCATTTGTATTAAGGGATGTGGTTATTAATGAGGAACGAATGAAAACTCGTTCTGCATGACGAGGTTTATGTTTAGGTATTCTGAATTCAAAGTTATCATGGATTCGGTATTACGGATCCGCCCCCAATTCAAACAGTAATCATGTCTGATGCCTTATTTATGTTGTCCATCATGTCGGAGTACGGAACACCTCGGGTCTTTCCTCAGATCTCCTTTAGAACCCGCCAGGAAGCCCCGATGTCCCGTGAATCAAAACGCCTTGAAATGTTAAGAGTTTAAATATTGAAGAGGAAGTGGCTGCAGCCCGGCGTTTAATCTCCCCCGGCAACCTGGATCACAGGAGCATGCCACTTTGGAAACTACAGCCCCAGGAAATGATGGGAATTCTTGAGAGGAGGATGGCGGACCAAGAGTGACGCAGAAAGAAGGTAAAGGTCAGCGGAAAAAAGCTGCATTGTTTATATGACCCACACGCTCATTCTGACAGACTGTAATACACTACAGGAAGTGTAGGGGGCGATATGACCCACACGGCCATTCTGACAGACTGTAATACACTACAGGAAGTGTAGGGGGCGATACGACCCACACGCTCATTCTGACAGACTGTAATACACTACAGGAAGTGTAGGGGGCGATACGACCTACACAGTCATTCTGACAGACTGTAATACACTACAGGAAGCGTAGTGGGCGATGTGACCCACACGATCATTCTGACAGACTGTAATACACTACAGGAAGTGTAGGATGCGATATGACCCACACGCTCATTCTGACAGACTGTAATACACTACAGGAAGTGTAGGGGGCGATATGACCCACACGCTCATTCTGACAGACTGTAATACACTACAGGAAGGGTAAGGGGGCGATATGACCCACACAGTCATTCTGACAGACTGTAATACACTACAGGAAGTGTAGGGGGCGATGTGACCCACACACTCATTCTGACAGACTGTAATACACTACAGGAAGTGTAGGGGGCGATACGACCCACACAGTCATTCTGACAGACTGTAATACACTACAGGAAGTGTAGGGGGCGATACGACCCACACAGTCATTCTGACAGACTGTAATACACTACAGGAAGGGTAAGGGGGCAATATGACCCACATGGTCATTCTGACAGACTGTAATACACTACAGGAAGTGTAGGGGGCGATACGACCCGCACGGTAAGTCTCACAGACTGTAATACACTACAGGAAGAGTAGGGGCTAAAAGTAACGATCAGTTCCTGTAAAGATTTTTGAATAATTGAGGCAAATGAGAGTAAATGACTGAATTTATTATAGGCTGACTAGTTGATTATTAGCTTAGCATTATATTATGTATATTAGCTGGTTATTGATTGGTGTAGGCACTTTACCCTCCATACACTGCAAATGAGACCACCCTTCATTTGTTTAGCTTGCAGTCCAAGAACAAGCTGCTCATTTTTCATTGTCAAAAGTGCAAAAGTTCTTTGCAGAAGTTTTAGGCACTGGAATATTACATTTCAAAAGCTATTTATCTGGGCAATAAGCATTTATTTGCTCAGAAAAAAACATTAGTAGCCAGTGATGGAATCTAACAAAGCAATGGGGAGGGTGGGAGGGGTGCCTCAGGAAGATGTCTGAAACCAAGCTGTGCTTTCAACTAGCTCATTATAAAGATAATAAATAGACCACAATAAAAAAAAAAACGTACACTTTTATTTGATATTTGTTCCCACTTCATAGCCTGTGTTCTTAATAACTATGTAATTACATGTTAACAGTGCATGTAAAAGCAATCTGACCATTGCTGTTTTAGTCACTGTTACAGAGGGATCTCAGCAGAACAGCTTATGTAATTACACATGTGAACCATGTAGTGCAGGTAATAACATACTACTTCAGTGTTATAGCAATACTGTGTTATTATAACATGTTATTACAGTGGTATAACAGGCATACTGTGAAATCTGACCAAGTTAGAGACGTCTGCATGATAAAGTCTTATGAATACAGTTATAAGTCATTGTAAGCCATAATACAAGCTCATGCTTTAATAATGATATTTGGTTCTATATTATTGTATTATGTATCTTTAATAACTGTGTAATAACCTGTTAACAGCCCATGTAAGAGCAATGTAGCCACTGCTGTTGTAGTCACTGTTAGAGAGGGAGCTTAGTGGAACAGCTTATGTAATTACATATGTGAACCTTGAAGTCCATGTAAATAACATGTTACTTCAATGTTATTATAGCAATACTGTGTTATTATAACATGTTATTACAGTGCTATAACAGGCATACTGTGAAATCTGACCAAGTTGCATACTTCTGTATGATAGTCTTATAAATACAGTTATAAATATTTGAAAGCAATTATGCAAGCTTATCTTTTAATAAGATATTGGGTTCTAGATTATATTATGTATCTTTAATAACTGTGTAATTACATGTTAATAGCACATGTAAGAGCAATGTAACCACTGCTGTTGTAGTCACTGTTACAGAGGGAACTTGGTGGAACAGCTTATGTAATTACATATGTGAACCTTGAAGTTCAGGTAAGAACATGTTACTTCAATGTTATTATAGCAATACTGTGTTATTATAACATGTTATTACACTGCTATAACAGGCATACTGTGAAATCTGACCAAGTTACGTACTTCTGTATAATAGGTTCATGAATACAGTTATGAGTCATTGTACTCTATAATACAAGCCTATGCTTTAATAATGATATTGGGTCCAACGTTGTATTATATATCTTTAATAACTGTGTAATTACACGTTAACAGCCCATGTAAAAGCGATGTAACACTGCTGTTGTAGTCACGGTTAGAGATGAATCTCAGCAGAACATGTAATTACATATGTGAACCTTGAAGTCCATGTAAATAACATGTTACTTCAATGTTATTTATAGCAATACTGTGTTATTATAACATGTTATTACACTGCTATAACAGGCATACTGTGACATCTGACCAAGTTGCATACTTCTGTATTATAAAGTCTTATAAATACAGTTATAAATATTTGAAAGCAATTATACAAGCTTATCTTTTAATAAGATATTGGGTCCTAGATTATATTATGTATCTTTAATAACTGTGTAATTACATGTTAATAGCACATGCAAGAGCAATGTAACCACTGCTGTTGTAGTCACTGTTAGAGATGGAACACTGTAATTACATATGTGCGTCTTGAAGTGTATATAAGTGTAGTTGAAGTGTAAATGCAGGTAATAACATGCGTTGCAGTTTTATTATAGCAATGCTGTGTTATTATTACATGTTATTACAGTCATAATAACACAGCATTACAGTTTCATACTTCTGTATTAGAAAGTGTTATGAATGCAGTTATAACTAGTTTTAAATTATACTAGCTAATGCTTTAATAAGAGATTGGGTCCCATTTTATATTGTTAATCATATAATTATATATGTATAACTATGTAACTACAGTGTAACTACTATGTAACGACTAATGTTGTAGTCATTGCCACTGTCCATATGAGCTCTCTGTAGGTGTACAGGTCCAGACTGTAGTCCATCTGTTTCTCTGTGTACTGTATTACCCTGTTCTTCAATGGTCAGGACCCCCACAGGACCACCACAGAGCGGGTATGATGGTGGGTGGTGGATCATTCTCAGCACTGCAGTAACACTGACGTGGTGGTGGTGTGTTAGTGTGTGCGGTGCTGGTGTGAGTGGATCAGACACAGCAGTGCTGCTGGAGTGTTGAGACACTGTGTCCACTCACTGTCCACTCTATTAGACACTCCTACCTTGCTGCTCCACCTTGTAGATGGACAGTCAGAGACGATAGCTCATCTGCTGCTGCACAGTGCAGTGTTGGACATCCTCTAGTGCTTCATCAGTGGTCACAGGACGCTGTCCACAGGACGCTGCCCACAGGACGCTGCCCACAGGACGCTGTTGTGTTGGATAGTGTTGGTTGGCGGACGTGGTTTCCACTCCACGGAAACGTGCATAGCTGTACTTTCCCAGCACCTTGTCATGGTACCCTGTCATGTCAGTAATAAGCCTTAGTGGCTTTTTAAATCCAGCGCCTGACATACCTGCAGTATGGATTAGCGTTCCCGTCACTGAGACATGGATGTGGTTGCCATGGAAGCGTGCAATTAACTCATGCTACATGCTGTCAAAATAGTTCCCCTGCATTATGTATGGCTAAAATAAACGCCGCCAGGGCATTGAACCTGCATCTTCGCCTCGTTGACGGCATTGTGGGGTTCCTGTTGTTCAATGCCTCTATACATCAATTACCTGGTTCAAGTGAGCCTTGACCTGAATTCTTCCTGAATGCAGGTCTCCGCAGGAGAAAGGAATGCTAGCGCTAGACTCAAATGTGCCATTAAATCCAGTTTAACAGCAGGGTTTCAGCCCTAAACACGTCTCGCGTTTGACAGCTCGGAGATGTGAAAATACACTCACCATTAAAGAACAGCGGCTCCCAGAAGGAGGTGTGGGAGTGCGGTGGTGTTGGGAAGGAAGATGAAGGTGACCAGGATCAATAACTGATGATAAATTTAGACTGATATGATCAATATTTATTGAGCTACACATACAGAAGTCTGTCTCTCAGTATGGCGTCGGGCTGCCGTGTTTGCTAACCCAACACGCCAGACGTCTCGGTATGGAGCTGTAGAGGTTCCTAATGGAGTCCTGTGATAATCCATCCCATGCAGCTTGAACATCCTCACACAGTTCCTGCAGATGGTGTGGTAGGGGTGGAGGTGGAGGGACACCAGGCCTTCTGGACGTGTGACGACAAACCGTTCATCTCGGTGCTGACCACGGTGCCTCCACACACGGATTCGTTGGGCGTCTCCACCAAGACTAAAGCGGGACTCGTCACTGAAGATGAGCCGCTGCCATTCTGAGTCACTCCATGACAGTCTGGTACGACACCACTGCAGTCTTTGGTGACGGTGACGTGGTGTTAAGGACAGTCGTGGTAACGGTCTGTGTGCATGTAGTCCTGTGTGGTGCAGCCGTCTGCCAACAGGATGCCTTATATAGGGCCCCTCTGCTCGCTGGATGTCCGTAATCGTGGCTTTTGGGTCAGTCAGGTACAGCGTTAAGACCCGTCCTTGATCATTAGCATGTCCCACGATGTCAAACCTACCCATGTTATTCCATTCAGCTATTTGTGTAGATGCTTCTCTGACGATGAGGCAATAGATGACCCAGAACGAGATCACCACCAAACGAAAAACGAAACATGAAAACGGCAGCACCGAAAGAAGCACTGATGCCGCTCAAACCCTGTGGTAAATAAATGCGCGGCGCTGAGCATTTGCAAGAAGAATTGAATACTGGACGTGTAATGGAGTTTAGGCTCTCCCTCGGTGATGGCTTTGTCATTCCAAATGCGATCGTGTTTTTTAAAGCGCTGCTGCAGTGGACCACTCAGCGCTAGAATTTCCTAAGGCGTTTTCCCCCTCTCGGTGGAACAGTAGCTCGATATTTCCTTACAACAGAAATTGAATTATGAGAGCAGATTGGATAACACTGGATGAAAGGAGTGGAGCCGGTCCTCCATTTAACAAGCCAGTAATATTATCTGCTCTCTCTCTCTCTCTCTCTCTCTCTCTCTCTCCCTCTCTCTGACTTGCTCCAGGTAATTTGTGGAGCTTCCACGCTACTTTTAACTCCTTCCGCCAAACGACATCATCAATTACAGACTTTTCCCCCTTAATGTATGAGTTATAGGAGCCATCTGAACACTCATCATTCCCGGCTCTATTGCAGCGGGACTGTACTTCACAGCTGCTCCCTGCGAATGTGGATCACCACTCCTCTGCCTCCTCCACTTCCTGTGCTCTGTGCTGGCCTTGCACATCCTCAGTACCTCCCATAATCTCTATTCTAGCAGAACTCTAGCAACCACTCAGGATACTATAGCAACACCCTGCGAACCACCTAGGATACCATAGCAACTGCCGAGCAACACATTAACAACCATCTGGGATACATTAGCAGCAGCCTATCGACACTGTAGTTGACTTGACTTGACTTGACTGTAGCAGCAACCTTGATTACTACAACAACCACGTTACAGTACCCAATCGACCACCTGTGATATCAACACAACTGCCAAGCAACACCCTAGGAATCACCTAGGATCCCATATCATCTGCCTAGCAACACAGTAACAACCATCTGGGACACATTAGCTACTGCCTATCAACACTATAGCAACAACTTGGATAATACAACAACCACATAACAATGCCCAATCAACAACCTGCGATACCAACACAGCTGCCTAGCAACACACTAGCAACCACCTAGGATAATACAGTAACTCCCTAGGAACCACCTACGATACTATAGCAACACCCAGGAACCACCTAGGATACCATAGCAACTGCTGAGCAACACACTAACAACCATCTGGGATACATTAGCAGCTGCCTATCAACACTGTAGCAGCAACCTTGGCTACTACAACAACCATGTAACAGCACTCAATTAAGCACCCGTGATACCAAACCAGCTGCCTAGCAACGCATTAACAACTACCTAGGATAATACAGCAACACCAAAGGAACCACCAAGGAAACCATAGCAACTGCCATGCAACACACTAACAACCATCTGGGATACAGTAGCAGCTGCTTATCAACACTGTAGCAGCAACCTTGGATACTACAACAACCATGTAACAGGACTCAATTAACCACCCGCGATACCAAACCAGCTGCCTAGCAACGCATTAACAACTAGCTAGGATACTATAGCAACACCCTAGGAACCACCTAGGATACTATAGCAACTGCCTAGCAACACACTAACAACCATCTGGGATACATTAGCACCTGCCTATCAACACTGTAGCAGCAACC
>JAMWET010002009.1:140000-145000 GCA_024036415.1 Prochilodus magdalenae | reverse complement strand
TTAGTGTCACTGCTGGACTGAGAATCGTCCACCAACCAGAACTATCCAGACCAACAGTGTCCTGTGGGCAGCGTCCTGTGGGCAGCGTCCTGTGGGGCAGCGTCCTGTGGCAGCCTCCTGTGACCACTGATGAAGGACCAGAGGATGACCAACACTGCACTGTGCAGCAGTAAATGAGCTCTCGTCTCTGGCTCAGTGTCGGTGCTAGATTGAGAATCATCCATTGACCAAAACTATCCAGCACAATAGCATCCTGTGGGGCAGCGTCCTGTGGTGCAGCGTCTGTCTCTGTGACCACTGATGTCGGTGCTAGATTGAGAATCATCCATTGACCAAAACTATCCAGCACAATAGCATCCTGTGGGGCAGCGACCTGTGGGCAGCGTCCTGTGGGGCAGCGTCCTGTGGGGCAGCGTCCTGTGGGCAGCGTCCTGTGAGGCAGCATCCTGTGGGGCAGCATCCTGTGGGGCAGCGTCCTGTGAGGCAGCATCCTGTGGGGCAGCGTCCTGTGGGGCAGCGTCCTGTGGGGCAGCGTCCTGTGGGGCAGCGTTCGGTGGGGCAGCATCCTATGGGGCAGCGTCCTGTGGGCAGCATCCTGTGGGGCAGCGTCCTGTGGGCAGCATCCTGTGGGCAGTGCCCTTGGGGCAGCGTCCTGTGAGGCAGCATCCTGTGGGGCTGCATCCTGTGGGCAGCATCCTGTGGGCAGCGTCCTGTGGGGCAGCATCCTGTGGGCAGCATCCTGTGGGCAGCGTCCTGTGGGGCAGCGTCCTGTGGGCAGCATCCTGTGGGGCAGCATCCTGTGGGCAGTGCCCTTGGGGCAGCGTCCTTGGGGCAGCGTCCTGTGAGGCAGCATCCTGTGGGGCAGCGTCCTGTGGGGCAGCGTCCTGTGGTGCAGCGTCCTGTGGCAGCATCCTGTGGTGCAGCGTCCTGTGGCAGCATCCTGTGACCACTGATGAAGGACCAGAGGATTGAGAATCATCCATTGACCAAAACTATCCAGCACAATAGCATCCTGTGGGGCAGCGACCTGTGGGCAGCGTCCTGTGGGGCAGCGTCCTGTGGGGCAGCGACCTGTGGGGCAGCGTCCTGTGGGGCAGCGTCCTGTGGGGCAGCATCTTGTGTGGCAGCGTCCTGTGGGGCAGCGTCCTGTGGCGCAGCATCCTGTGGGCAGCGTCCTGTGGGGCAGCGTCCGGTGGGGCAGCGTCCTGTGGGCAGCATCCTGTGGGGCTGCATCCTGTGGGCAGCGTCCTGTGGGCAGCGTCCTGTGGGGCAGCATCCTGTGGGCAGCATCCTGTGGGCAGCGTCCTGTGGGGCAGCGACCTGTGGGCAGCATCCTGTGGGCAGCATCCTGTGGGGCAGCGACCTGTGGGCAGCATCCTGTGGGGCAGCGTCCTGTGGGGCAGCATCCTGTGGGGCAGCGACCTGTGGGGCAGCGTTTGGTGGGTCAGCGTCCTGTGGGGCAGCGTCCTGTGGGGCAGCGACCTGTGGGCAGCATCCTGTGGGCAGCATCCTGTGGGCAGTGCCCTTGGGGCAGCGTCCTGTGAGGCAGCATCCTGTGGGGCAGCATCCTGTGAGGCAGCATCCTGTGAGGCAGCGTCCTGTGAGGCAGCATCCTGTGGGGCAGCATCCTGTGGGGCAGCGTCCTGTGAGGCAGCATCCTGTGGGCAGCGTCCTGTGTCCCACTGATGAAGGACCAGAGGATGACCAGCATTGCACTGTGCAGCAGCAGATGAGCTATCGTCTCTGACTGTCCATCTACAAGGTGGACCAGCAAGGTAGGAGTGTGGAAGTTGTGTGGAAGATCTACCAATCTAGAAAAGGGATTCTCCAGATGGAAAACTGGTAGACCAAACATCAGTGCTGGCAAGGTGAATGAGTTAGCAGCCTGTCAATGCTGGCGTGGTTTGCCAACACGGGACACCCACCCAGAATACCAGGTGCTGTTTTTCTTGGTGGTCCGATACACAGATGTTGAGAAAGTTGAATTCACTTCAGATAGTGTCTTGCAGACCCTGCGTGGAGAACAGGGGAGGTGAGTTGGTGTACTGTACCGCTCAGGGCTACATGGTGTCCATTCGGATTTTCGAGCCATGGTCCTCGAGCCTCAGTGCTCTATAACGATTCGCGTTCGGAGATATTGGAAGCAATGTCGGTTCCTCGTGATAATGAGAAGTGGCCGTACGTTCTGGGAGGGCGCGCCGTCAGGTTGGAGATGTTGTTGATGAATGCGGAGTCGCCGGCGTCCGTCGGGAGGAGCGCGAGGGTTTATTATATAAGCCCTGCCATTCTTAACTGAAAAGGCGCTCTAATGGAGCATCATGCTCTGGTGAGGGGCGGGCTGTCAGAGCCAGTTGTTTTAAGAGATTAATCATAGATGGAGCAATAAAATCCGGAGATCCGATGCTATTGATTTGCTCATAAACAGCCAGGGCTTCCCAGAAGCGCGCCTAAGCCTCAGACGTGGGGAGATAGCGGATGCTGGATGGGGCGTGGGCTGGGATATGGAGAGGTGGAGGGGCTATATTAGAGACCAGAGCCACTGATAACTCCACTCAGAGAGGAGACGAGCCACAGAGGTTTACTGTAGGGTGCATGGACCTCTGTGTGCGATGATGGGTTCTTTATATAGGGTCTCCTTCCTCTTCTTCATCTTCTTCCTCTTCTTATTCCTCTACTTCCTCTTCTTCCTCTTCTTATTACTCTTCATCCTCTTCTTCTTCCTCTTCTTCTTCCTCTTCATCCTCTTCTTATTCCTCTTCTTCCTCTTCTTATTACTCTTCATCTTCTTCTTTCTCTTCTTCTTCCTCTTCATCTTCTTCTTCCTCTTCTTCTTCTTCTTCTTCTTCTTCTTATTCCTGTTCTTCTTCTTCTTCTTCTTCCTCTTATTCCTGTTCTTCTACTTCCTCTTCTTCTTCTTCCTCTTCTTCCTCGTCTTATTCCTCTACTTCCTCTTATTCCTCTTCTTATTACTCTTCATCCTCTTCTTATTCCTCTTCTTCTTCCTCTTCTTATTCCTCTTCTTCTTCCTCTTCTTCTTCCTCTTCATCCTCTTCTTATTCCTCTTCTTCCTCTTCTTATTACTCTTCATCTTCTTCTTTCTCTTCTTCTTCCTCTTCATCCTCTTCTTCGTCTTCTTCTTCTTCTTCTTCTTCTTCTTCTTCTTCTTCTTCTTCCTCTTATTCATGTTCTTCTTCTTCCTCTTCTTCTTCTTCCTCTTATTCCTCTTCTTCTTTCTCTTATTCCTCTTCTTCTTCTTCTTCATCTTCGTCTTCCTCTTCTTATTACTCTTCTTCCTCTTCTTCCTCTTATTCCTGTTCTTCTTCTTCTTTCTCCTATTCCTCTTCTTCTTCTTCCTCTTCTTCTTTCTTATATTCCTCTTCTTCTACGTCTTCTTCTACGTCTTCTTTTTCCTCTACTACTTCCTCTTCTTCTTTCTCTTATTCCTCTTCTTCTTCTTCTTCTTCTTCTTCTTCTTGTTCTTCCTCTACTACTTCCTCTTTTTATTCCTCATCTTCTTCTTCTTCTTGTTCTTCCTCTTCTTCTTCTACTTCCTCTTCTTCTTCCTCTTCTTCTTCTTTCTCTTCTTCTCGGTACACATTGTTTAGTCCGCTAGCTGGTCCAGCAGCATTCAAGATATCAACGCTGTTCCAACTCCAGAATGTCATATTGGGAGTTTTTAAACCAACTTATGTGCTGGTCTGACCTATGTTTATCTCTTTTCCCCATCCCTCGTTCCTCCCACAAAGTCCCATTCATTTGTTCATTCCTTTAACATTCATTAACTCTACTGTTCCAACTTTTTTTTGCTAAAATAAATGGAATTGAAAACCACACGCCCATCTACCGTACCTCTACTTGAGCGTCTGACACTGATTTGCATAGACTACCTCGGGACAGACCCCTGGGCACATACTCAATGTTGGTCCGACCTGCACTCGTCTGTTTGCCTCTTTTCTCCCATAGAGTCCCATTCATTTACATCCCCATGCAAACTCTATTTAACCTACAGCCACCAAACTGCATGTACTCACTCAGGACAGAACCCCAAACTCTAATCCACAACCATACTGACCTGCACTCCTCTATGTATCGTTTGTCCATCCCTCCTTCCTCCTATAGACTCCCATTCATGTTTAGCAACACGTCTAAACTAGATAGATAGAAATGCACATGCTCTAGTTATAATTACACAGGCCTTCCAATGATAATCCTAAATCCAAATATCTGCATTATCAACCATAACCACGTAAACAAGAGCCAGACCTGGTCACAGTGTTGGCGAGTGGAACCAGACGTCCACCTCTAAGATCTGAGATCAGAAAGGAAGTGAAGTAGAGATTTAAATGTTAAAATATAGAGTTCAGTGGAGAGTTACAGAACAGTGATCAGCCTGTGGGGGGCTGTGTTCGTTATGAGGCTTTATAAACGCACTTATTACTGAGTAATAATCCCTACTAAGCATAATTATAAACTGGAATGAGGCCCACGTGGTATTTTCCTGTTTTCCTGGAAGTTGTATGGAATCAGTCCGGATTTCTCCGGATCAGTCCGGACTGTCCTGATCTTTCCTCTGTGATTATGAATCGGACGTGGAGGTAAACAAACACTGGCTGAAGCTGAGAGAGAATGAGGAATATTCTATCACTCAATCTAAATGTGGTTCTTCCTCCCTCTTCCTCCCCCACGCGTTTATTACATTTACCTGGGCATCTCTCCCTCTCTCTCTCTCTCTCTCTCTCTCTCTCTCTCTCTCAACCCCTCTCTCTCTATCTATCTCTCCTTCCTCTCTCTCGCCTACCCCTCTCTCTCTTTCTCTCTCTCTATCTCTCCGCTTCCTCTTTCTCTCTCTCTCTCTCTCTCTCTATCTATCTATCTATCTATCTATCTATCTATCTATCTATCTATCTATCTCTCTCTCTCTCTCTCTCTCTTTCTCTACCTCTCCCCTTCCCCTCACTCTCTCTCTCCCTTTCTCTCTCTCTCTCTCTTTCTCTCTCTCT
>JAMWET010002009.1:97500-135000 GCA_024036415.1 Prochilodus magdalenae | reverse complement strand
GAAGTCCAAGGGCCCTGTTTCCAATAAGGTGACCAGGAAGTGGAAGCACAATACACGTACTGCACTCACACCTGTCCTGTTCATTTCTCTGCAGTTTCTGCTGAAATATCGTAAACAGTGTTTCCATTATGCATTAATGAGTCCCGCCAGTGAGATGATGATTTATGCTGATGAGTTTGATTTGATTAAAAATGAAATAATCATTGTTTTACCCACACGGCGATCAGAGCGTGGACCACGCTCAGTAACCTAGCACAGCGCTCGCGGTTCGAGTGACTTTAGCTATTGTTATTATATCCACTCAGAATTAGAAAGTGAGATTCATCTCTATCAGCCAATCTCCAAATATTCATTGTGGCTGCAGCTGCCTGTCCTTCACCCTCCCTGTAAAGCCTATCCAGCGTAATTGCATATTCTCTAATGTAGTGTCATTACTGAAATCAGAAAATAGGCCTAGTTTTAATATATCCCACTTTAGCGAATGAAATATAGTCCATATTTAAATATCCTGGACGTCTAATTTGTGTCATTATGAAACTGTACAAATATTATAGAGGTATTTGCCCTGTTTTGAGAGACATTCCACTGGCAGATAATTAGCTTTTTTCAAGAAATAATAATTGAAACAAGATTTATGCTAATAAAAATTAAATCAGATTTAAGTGGAAATGTCTAAAAATAGATTTAATGACCTCATAATATTCAATATCCAATGCATTTTTGCAGCATAGAGAGCAAAAACCAGACCAGAAATCGAATAGACACACAAACAAATGACCCCAAAGGAGTTTTCAGGGTCAACACTCATTGGCCACTTTATTGGAAACAGGCACACTACCAACAAGACTTTAGACACACCCAACTCAGAGGATGTTGGTGGATCTTGGCCACTCCACAGGCTTGAGGTTAACAGCCCCAACTGATGAAAGTCTGAACCAGTACGTCCTGTGGCATACCGTGGCATAAGTTTGGGCACCCCTGCTTGGAGATACATATGAAACTGTAAACAGTTAAGCAAGTTCAGGATGAATGATATTCAAAAGACCCAAAGTTAAAGACGACACATTCCATTTGTATTTTAGAGAATTTTTATTTTATCTTTTACATTTTTGAAACAAAACTTTGGACACCCTGAGTGGTTGGTACTTATTAGCACCACCACTGGCTAGTATCACAGCCAGCCAGGATTTTCATCCATTCTTCCTTGCCAAAATCTTCCTGTGAGGTTTCTGAGCTGTCTTGCATGCTGAGGTCTATCCACAAATGTTCAACAATGTTCAGATCGGGACACTGTGAGGGCCACGGTAAAACCTTCAACTTGGGTTTTTGAGGAAGCCTATTGTGGATTCTGAGGTTTGTTTAGGATCTAGATTCTAGGCTTCTTATACTAGCTAGGAAACATTCCCTGACAGAACACTGAGCACGGTTCTAAGTCGCTCTGGATAAGAGCGTCTGCTAAATGGCTTAAATGTAAACGTATCACCACCTGTAAAAGATTTTAGAGAAGCTTAGAGTCCTTGAGTTCTCGTTATCTAGCTCTGTTGTCTCCTTGTATGTCTGTCCACAGATTTTGGATGATGTTTAGATCGGGGGACAGTGAGGACTGAAGGTTGCTCTGCTGAAGGTTGTGGATTTTGGGGTGTGTTTAGGATCATTATCCTCTTTTTATCTTCAGCTATTTCACGGGTGATGTGATATTTGGTTCCAAAATTTGCTGGCATTTCATGGAATCTGTTCTTCCTTCCACCAGTGAGACGTTCTCAGTGCCACTGCCTACAACACAAGGCCAAAGCTTGATGATTCCATGTCCATGTTTAACAGCTGGCGAGGTGATCTTTTTATGAACCTCTGTATTCCTTTTTCTCCAAATGTATCTTCACTCAGTCTAACTTAATCAGTCCTTATGAGGAGCATCAGGCTTGTTTAGATCTTCCTTTGACCCTGCAGTCTTGTGGTAAGGATGCAGGAAAGGTCTACTAGATCTTCCTGGAAGTCGTCTACATTTCAGGGTTGTGATTTGCCCCTGTCTATCAATGCTACCAATGGCTCTCGTGGCAAGTGTTCCTGGTTTTCCAGACCTCAGCTCCATCTCCGTTGTTCGTGCTGATTGCCATTTCTAGGTCACATTAGGAACTGAGGAACCGGCTCCATAAAAAACACTCTGCTCAGCTTCTTATAGCCTCTCCTGCTTGGTGGGCATCAGTGATTTTAATGGTCAGAGTGCTGGACGAAGGCTTAGAGAAGCCCAAGGCTGCTGGGATGAGGTTTGAGGAGTGCTAACAAGCTCATTAAGGTCTGAGATCTCAGTGAGAGTGCTAGGTTATTAAGGGGCCCAAACTTTTGCAGGGTGCGCCTTTCCTTTTTATTCAGTCTGAAATAGTTTAAAGCAAAAGTATTAAACTAGTCTTGCTCAAAATGTTGAAGAGAATATTTCATTTTTAAGTTTCTACTTTTTGGAGATCACTCTATCTTACTAGTGATTGTTTCTGGGCCGGACTCTGAAGGAAGTAGCTGAATTTGCAGGTTTTGTACCGTTTGACAGATGTGACTCGACACAAGCAGAGCTCAAAACTAAGCCAGTTTTATGGAGAGATCTGGGAAGTAGACTCAGCTGCAAAACCAGGGCAGACACACCCAAAGGGGCAAAGACGAAATCGGAAGCCAAAAGACAAACCAAACAATCAGACAACCAAGTCAGAGGGAACCCAGAGACACAAACCGGGTCAGTAACCAGTGACCAGGGTCAGATTGGCAATACCAAAAGATCCAATCAAAGGAATATTTAAACAAGCCAAGGAATTACGAACAGGTGAGGGTAAATAGAACTCAGGAGACGATAACCATGAAGGTGGTTCAGGGGTGCGTTTCCCGAAACCACGTTAAAACTCACATACCTGGAACTATACAGCTTCGGTGCAAGTGTTAGAACCATGGTTGGAACTATGAAGGTAACTACATTGGTAACTTACATAGTCTGAACTATTGTTAAGCGACATAGGTGTTTCTCAAAACCGTACTTCCACCGAACGCTTGCAAACAGTGTCATTAGGTTGTGTAGTTTGGACAACGGCTGTGGACCTGTAGTTAAAAGCTTAGGTCCTGGTATTGACGTCTTGATGATGCAGGATGCAGTAGAAGCAGACCTGTCAAATCAAATCAAATTAATTTATATAGCGCTTTTTACAACTGATGTTCAGTAAGGATAATTAATTAAGGAGAGAAAAGAAAGAAGCCCCCAGTGAGCAAGACAAAGGCTGCGATGGCAAGGAAACTCTCTCAAGTTGAAGGAAGAAACTTTGGGCTGATCTAGTCGTAGTACTAGTCTGGTAACAAAGTTAATGAAGAACTAATTGTGAAATAAGAGTGGGTGGATTGTGGGAAACGTAGTTCGAGGTGTTGGAAGTGTTATCAGTGTATGGAAGTATACAATCATACGTGTCTACCAAGAGTGCCTAATATTCCAATACTCCAGAGAGAGTCAGATCTGTTCCCAGTGGTGGTGAAGGTAACCAGACGCCCCCTCTAAAAGCTCCCTCACAGAAAGTTCCTTAGTACTGGTAGTCTCCATACTTAAGTACATCTGAAGGTACATACTTTAGTACTGTTACTCTCCATACTTAAGTACATCTGAAGGTACATACTTTAGTACTGTTACTCTCCATACTTAAGTACATCTGAAGGTACATACTTTAGTACTGTTACTCTCTATACTTAAGTACATCTGAAGGTACATACTTTAGTACTGTTACTCTCCATACTTAAGTACATCTGAAGGTACATACTTTAGTACTGTTACTCTCTATACTTAAGTACATCTGAAGGTGCATACTTTAGTACTGTTACTCTCCATACTTAAGTACATCTGAAGGTACATACTTTAGTACTGTTACTCTCCATACTTAAGTACATCTGAAGATACATGCTTTAGTACTGGTACTCTCCATACTTTAGTACATCTGAAGGTATATACTTTAGTACTGTTACTCTCCATACTTAAGTACATCTGAAGATACATGCTTTAGTACTGGTACTCTCCATACTTAAGTACATCTGAAGGTACATACTTTAGTACTGTTACTCTCCATACTTAAGTACGTCTGAAGGTACATACTTTAGTACTGTTACTCTCCATACTTAAGTACGTCTGAAGGTACATACTTTAGTACTGTTACTCTCCATACTTAAGTACATCTGAAGGTACATACTTTAGTACTGTTACTCTCCATACTTAAGTACATCTGAAGGTACATACTTTAGTACTGCTACTCTCCATACTTAAGTACATCTGAAGGTACATACTTTAGTACTGTTACTCTCCATACCTAAGTACATCTGAAGGTACATACTTTAGTACTGCTACTCTCCATACTTAAGTACATCTGAAGGTACATACTTTAGTACTGTTACTCTCCATACCTAAGTACATCTGAAGGTACATACTTTAGTACTGTTACTCTCCATACTTAAGTACATCTGAAGGTATATACTTTAGTACTGGTACTCTCCATACTTAAGTACATCTGAAGGGAAACACTTTAGTACTTGTACTCTCCATACTTAGGTACATCTGAAGATACATACTTTAGTACTGTTACTCCAGCGGAGGACTAAAGGGAGGAACTTCTACTGACACTGGAGGAGGAGTTTACTCTGGGGATCTCTACTTTACCTCAGCTACATGGTTCGAGGATTTCGTCCACCACTGCTCACTACATGCCAAATCCGGTTGCAGCTGTTATTGGTGATTGATGAGGTGTTTTGTTTTAGTCACAGGTCACTACCTTCACTATCTTACTGTGTGGTGGTAATACGTTTTCCAGAAGAATTCCCAAAAATCATGGTCAGTCACTGAAATCAATCAGTTGTACTTCGAACTGTACTTTTTAAAAGGTTCCGTTTGGTGGCAATCAACTCTATCCGGTTGGACCCCCTCATTTGTGGTGAGACCGTGTCCTGTTCTGAGGTGTGTCGGCCTCCATTAGGGTGACGGACACCACCCGGGTGAACAGGTCAACTCTTTTTAATTCCCCAGGCTGTATATTAGCTGTGCTGAAGTGGGAGTGTCCAGCGCCCACACAATTACACCTCTCAAGGTTAATTTGTCAGGGGCGAAGGATTGGCTCCTCTAAATGCGCACAAAGGGCCTGAGATCTGCTCCTGCTGACCCGCACGGCCCGTCCTAATGAGTCTCTGTGCAGTTCACCCTGCTCACACGCTCCCTGGCCCACTCATACACGCCAGAGAAGGTCTGATGCATTGCCTGGCAGGGTCGTGGCCTCTGCTGTACTTACCTGATACAAATTAGAGGCAGTGGAGTGAGCGGATCATTACTGACATAATTATACACGTCCGTGTTTGGAAAATGGCACATGCGTCTAAACATCCGCAGTCCTCACGCTCCGATGCTGATTCTTCTGAAATAAACTTGTGATCATTTGTTATATTAAATGTGTTTTGGAGCCTTTGTGTTTCAGGTCAGCATCTGGTCAGTACATCTATCAGATTGTACTGTAGATTAGATTCTATATGGTGTGCACCAGACACTATCAGATCTGCACCAAAACCCTTTGGATGGGCATCAGATACTGTCAGATGAGCAACTAATACTATCAGCCATGGAGTAGATATTATGCGATGTGATACTATCAGCATATAGCATCACATAGGGGCATATGCATAGCAGATGCATATGGACAAAATAATATGTGGTGTTGCATCAAAATGTATTTTTTTGAGGTTAGTTTAGTGTAAATGTGCGTTAAAGTGCTAGTGTTAGGGTTTAGTGTAAATGCAGATAATTTATCAAATGTAGGGGTTGCACAAAGTACTGTCAGGGGTTTAGAGCAACCGATAGGGGGTATCAGTGTATGTATTTAGTGTATCGCAGTAAATGTAGGGGTTAGGAGGTTTAGTGTAAATAGGGGGTTTATAGCATGTAGGGGTTACTTTAGTCATAAATGTAGGAGGGTTTAAAATAAATGTAGGTGGGGGTTTAGTGTAGTGTAGGGGTTAGATTTAGGGTAAATGTAGGGGTTAGGGGTTTAGTGTAAATGTGGGGTTTAGGGTTTAGTGTAAATGCAGTGGTAGGGGTTTAGGGGGTTTAGGGGTTAAGGTTTAGTGTAGATGTAGGGGTTAGGGGGTTTAGTGTAAATGTAGGGGTTAGGGGGTTTAGTGTAAATGTAGGGGTTGGGGTTTAGTGTAAATGTAGGGGTTAGGGGGTTTAGTGTAAATGTAGGCGTTGGGGGTTTAGTCTAAATGTAGGGGTTAAGGTTTAGTGTAAATGTTGGGGTTAGGGTTTAGTGTAAATGTAGGGGTTGGGGTTTAGTCTAAATGTAGGGGTTAGGGTTTAGTGTAAATGTAGGGGTTAGGGGTTTAGTGTAAATGTAGTGGTTGGGGTTTAGTGTAAATGTAGGGGGTTTAGTGTAAATGTAGGGGTTGGGGGTTTAGTGTAAATGTAGGGGTAAGGGGGGTTTAGTGTAAATGTAGCGGTTAGGGTTTAGTGTAAATGTAGAGGTTAGGGTTTAGTGTAAATGTAGGGGTTAGGGGTATAGTATAAATGTAGGGGTTAGGGGTTTAGTGTAAATGTAGGCGTTGGGGGTTTAGTCTAAATGTAGGGGTTAAGGTTTAGTGTAAATGTAGGGGTTAGGGTTTAGTGTAAATGTAGGGGTTAGGGTTTAGTCTAAATGTAGGGGTTAGGGTTTAGTGTAAATGTAGGGGTTAGGGGTATAGTATAAATGTAGGGGTTAGGGGTTTAGTGTAAATGTAGGCGTTGGGGGTTTAGTCTAAATGTAGGGGTTAAGGTTTAGTGTAAGTGTAGGGGTTAGGGGGTTTAGTGTAAATGTAGGGGTTAGGGTTTAGTCTAAATGTAGGGGTTAGGGTTTAGTGTAAATGTAGGGGTTAGGGGGTTTAGTGTAAATGTAGGGGTTAGGGGTTTAGTGTAAATGTAGGGGTTAGGGGGTTTAGTGTAAATGTAGGGGTTAGGGGTTTAGTGTAGATGTAGGGGTTAAGGTTTAGTGTAGATGTAGGGGTTAGGGGTTTAGTGTAAATGTAGGGGTTAAGGTTTAGTGTAGATGTAGGGGTTAGGGGGTTTAGCGTAAATGTAGGGGTTAGGGTTTAGTCTAAATGTAGGGTTTAGGGTTTAGTGTAAACGTAGGGGTTAGGGGTTTAGTGTAGATGTAGGGGTTAAGGTTTAGTGTAAATGTAGGGGTTAGGGGTTTAGTGTAAATGTAGGGGTTAGGGGGTTTAGTGTAAATGTAGGGGTTAGGGGTTTAGTGTAGATGTAGGGGTTAAGGTTTAGTGTAGATGTAGGGGTTAGGGGTTTAGTGTAGATGTAGGGGTTAAGGTTTAGTGTAGATGTAGGGGTTAGGGGGTTTAGCGTAAATGTAGGGGTTAGGGTTTAGTGTAAATGTAGGGGTTAGGGGGTTTAGTGTAAATGTAGGGTTAGGGGTATAGTTTAAATGTAGGGGTTAGGGTTTAGTGTATATTGTGTGTTCATTTTTTCATATTTATCGTTAATAATATTTAATTTAGTTTGTTAGTTTTGAACTTTGTTGAAACCAATGCATCGCTCCCAGCACACGCGACAGTATCGTTGTTGTATATAAGCGAATGCAGGTGACGCTCACCTCAGCCCATTGATGTGTAAAGCAGTTCGTCCGGCTCTCCTTTAAGCTAACCGTCTCGTTAGGGCCCCTCGTTAAGATGCAAATGAGACACTGAAGGAAGCCGGGCATATTGGACGGGTCTTCATGTGCCTATACCTGCCCGCTATCTTCCTGGAGAAGGAAAGATAAAAAGCACATACCATCCCTTTATTCAGCCACTCATTTATTTCTTCCCCCTCGGCCCCTTCTCAGTTAGCGCCGGCAGCTAATCAGAAGCAAATGAGAAAAAATGGCTCCACCAAATTGGCTAATTCAGTGTTACTCAAGAGGCAGCATGTGTTTGGCAATTACAATGAACCCATAAATATCCCAGGCTAACGGAAACAGGGAGGGAGAATCAGGAAATAATTATGATTAGCGATTTAATTACAGTCTAAACTCCATCAAGCAAATTTAGGATATGATTACACGCGAGCGGTTTGAAGAGGGAAACTACTATATGCGCATTAAATCCCACTCTGAGCCCAATCTCAATCACAATCTCATGATGAGAAGCAATCATAAGGATTAGCGTGGCGCTATTTAGAAATGTCTCCGTCCGCCGTCTTTGCGCCATATGTCTCTCGGCTTCGCGATGAAAGAATAGAGTCCCAGAGAAATGATCACGTCACCCAGTAACATGCTGTATATAACCATATATATATATATACACCCATTAAAAAGTCCATCCTATCAGCTCCACTGACCATACAGGATGCTCTGTAGGTGTACAGGTCCAGACTGTAGTCCATCTGTTTCTCTGTATACTGTATTACCCTGTTCTTCAATGGTCAGGACCCCCACAGGACCACCACAGAGCAGGTACGATGTGGGTGGTGGATCATTCTCAGCAATACAGTGACACTGACGTGGTGGTGGTGTGGATCAGACCCAGCAGTGGTACTGGAGTGACCAGTGGGATTGAACTCCTTTGGGATGGATTAGAGCGGAGACTGAGAGCCAGGTCTTCTCGTCCAACATCAGTGTCTGACCTCACGAATGTGCTTCTGGAGGAGTGGTCAGAAATTCCCATAGACTAAACCTTCCCAGGAGAGCTGAAGTTGTTGTAGTGCAGATATGTCGAAATCTGTGGGACTAGTTGGTGGACAAAAATTCTGTGACTAAAAAAAAGTTTTCATTATGAAAAAAAAAAGTTTTCATTATGACATACAGTATCTGTCCAATAGAACACAGCCAGGACACAGTTCAGCTACATCTGTGGGCCGCCATATGGGCCGGTTCTGGGAAGAGATATTAGCCACTCTGTCACGCCTCCGGGTCTCCCTGGCTTCCCCGCTCTCCCGGACTCCACTTCCCAGACGGCTACGCTCAATGACGTCATGTCCATGCGCCCCCGTTCGGATTCTCTGATTTGCTCTAGATCGCCCGAGTTCTGACTCAGCTGTGTCTCATTACTGTCTGTATTTGAGGCAGTGGTTTACTTGTGTTCCCTGCAAAGCTTTGCCAAACCCTGTTTAGCAATTCTGAGTGTTTCATTCTATCGGTATCCACTTCCGGTTCCGACTCCCTTCGTTCCTCGTCTGCTCTTTCGCCTATTCCCTATTGCTCAAGTTGTGACTCCCCGGTTCAAATCCCTGCTCTCCCACTTTGGTTTTCCCCTTCGGTCTATCCCTTTAAACTTGCTCTCACTGCTTGCTCTATCTGGTTCTGACCTCTGCCTGTCCCTGACTCTGATTTAGCGCCTCCCATTGTTGCTGTGTTTACTGGTGCCTGTTGAGATTGCCTGTTTGGAAATAAACCGTTTCTGGCTTTTGGTTCTGCACACGTCGGTATTGAAGTCACACATTGGGCCAAAACAACATCCTTACTTCTGTGTTGACCCAGTCCTGGCTGGTTCCCCAGTCCAAAACCAGCCCATGTACTGTAAAACTTCTGATCTGGGCCACATGTTGGTTGACGTCTTGGGCTTATGGGCCAGTGCTGGGCCAGATGCCGGACAGCTGTGACTGGTTTTGACTTATATCTACATTTAAGGCACAATAGTTTGGCGTGAATATTTTAATATTTGCCCCCAAAAACAAAAAAAAAAATTCAGCTACCTCAGTGGGCCTGTATATTAGCCAGATTTGGACCAAAGATTCAGCCAGAACTGGCCCAACACAAAAGCTTGGTCCCAGTTCTGGCTGGGCCCCAAGCCCAACACTGGCCCATATATTGTAAAACCAAAAAACTGATGGAGGAGTCCCTGATCTGGCCCTCATGCCTACAAGTTAACCAGCACGTGTGGATGTAACCAGAATTAGCCCAACATCTATTAGTCTGAAGGAATCCAAACAGCCCCTGTAAAAACTGAACTCAGCTGCTTCAGTGGTGCTGTCCCCACAAACCCAAATCCTGCATTCCTAAACTGTTACGGAACAGACTCATTAATATTTACATTTACATACAACAACACCAACGGAGCTCCAGCAACTAAGATGGTGGACCATGTGGAGCAAATCCATCACTCCAGGCTGTGAAAGGAATGTCGGTCCGTTCCATTCCCTTCTCAAGGAACCCAACTGTCAGTGGGACATGGTTGATGTTCAACCTAAATCCAGGCTGAAGTCGTTTCCTATACACCAGCTTCTTAATCCAATGTTCCATTCCACCTTAAATGCAGTACAGGTGCCAGAATACACCTGTGGCACCTTTTTTTAAGGTGGAACAGGAAATCTGCCAACCAAGTAGGCTGGTAAGAACTTCCCAGACATGGACCAGTCCCGAGCCGAGAAGGGAATTTAATGTTTCCAGTTTCAGACGATTTCTCACGCTGAGCTATCAGACTTTTTGCAGTGCACTGTAAGGGCCACTCGCCGGCGATGACTCTTTCTCCTATTGAGTTTGCCGCTGCCCGTGGGGGGACTTCACACCGAATTGGTCAAGCTAGCAAGCAGCCAAATCTAATGTGCAGGAGGAGAGGCAGGGGGAGCATGAGGAGCACAATGATGACTCCTAATACGGATGGCATGTATTTATCCTCCTGGATATATCTTCCCCGGCCCCCACCCCGTCTCTCCGCAGACCCAACACTCCGGCAGACTCAAGCAGGCAGGATTTAACTGCTCCTGGTGTGATGCGGCTCGGCATGTCGGACAGAAGATCGTTTAGGCGCGACAGTTTGCTCTGTTCGCTGCTTAGAGATGTAGGAAGAGTGACATTAGGCAGGTTTCTATCTGCTTACTGTCAGTCTCAGCCGAAACGTGTTGTGAAGTTTGAGACCGTGCTCTCCGGCCATGTTTAGACCGTCACCTACTTATAAGCCCTTCTGGATGCACATATATAACTCCTTGGAAGTTTGGTAATGATGCTTTGTAGGCACCTTTATAAGCTCTAGTAATGAACTGTAACTTATTCTTTGGGCTGCTACTCAGACAGGCTGCTGTTGTGGGTGTGATGCTAATAAAGGTGGAGCTGCTCCTCTCTTCAGTCTCTTCAGGGTCAAACACTGAGCAGAGCTACTTCGTATTGTCCAGAGAGGTTTGGGAATCTGTCAAGAGTGAAATGTGCTGACTGCTGGATTAAAGTTGTCCAGGAAGTTCCTACCAGCCTACTTGTTTGGTGAATTTCCTGTTCCACCTTAAGAAAAGGTGCTGTAGTTGTATTCTGGCACGTGTACTGCATTTAAGGTGGAATGGAACATTGGATTAAGAAGCTGGTGTATATGAAGCGACTTCAGCCTGGTTTTAGACTGAACATCAACCATGTACCATGAAGAACTGGGTCCCTTGAGAAGGGAATGGAATGGATCAACATTCCTTTCACAGCCTGGAATGATTTGCTCCACATGGTGCACCATTTTAGTTGCTGTAGCTCTGTTGTTGATTTCGGAATCTGGCCGCTTTCCTGTCCTCATTTGCGAATGCATTTGAGATTGAAGATGGAGCAACACCACGTGTTTGAGGCTCACGGTATGTTTGTTATATGGATTGTACTCTTATTATTTTATTACAATGTACTAACAATGTAATAACAATGTAAATACTATCAGCAAGCTTGGCGTTCATGATAAGCATTACCTGATACTGTTTACTGTTAGTATGGTTTACAGCTACTCTGCACACTTCTGATTATAGACCATAATCTTCATAAAGCCTCATCAGGTTGTTAATTTATCATAAGGCATTGCATAGCAGAAACATAAATGTTCGAATGCTAAGCAAGCAGAGTAATAGCCTAGCATAACAGCACTTATAGAAATCAAAGCTATTGGCTGTGAATAATCAATTCTCCCTCCAACACACCAGAGACTTGGCCACAGAGCACAAATACACAGAGAGAGGGTTTTTACACCAAGCTCATTCACACTGTCTTAAGGCAAAGACTGTGAGACACACTGTACAAAAACGCTCCGTCCGACTCACATAATACGACATGGGTGTTCACACTGCACATGAACAGCAGCCCATACACACAGCTCAGCTCAGCTCAGCTCTGTCTACCGACCATTTCCAGTACAGCTGGTCCAACCAAAATAACACGCTGCACGTCCGAGTGCTGAGCAATAGCACTGGCTGAATCCCAAATGACTCCCTGCTCCCTAAGTAATGCACTACATAGGATAAGTGGCTCCCTCAACCAGCAGTGCACCGTACCCTATGTCTAATTCACAGCCATTTGGGCCGTGTATACGAAGTTCCGTACTAGACTAATGTTTTAGTGAAGAAGCCAGAACTTCCGAGGTGCCCTACGTAGGAAGGAAGGAGGGAGGCGTTTGGGATTCAGCCGTGCTCCAACAGCTATGCTAACCACACTGCAGTGCAACTGACAACCAGGAGAACTACAGCGACAATGTAACTCTCACTGTAGACCAGTCTGCATGTACATACACGGGTACGGCATGTATCCTCTCTTTAGCCAAGCAAGCCCCGAGGAAGCTGGAATTCAGCATGATGAGGGAATGCAGTCAGCACTGACCAACTCTGGCTAAAAAATCGCAGTGTAGGCCTTTAATGTGACGTGGTTCCCTGGGAGATTTAGGGACGGAGACAGAACCACCTGCTGATAGTTAGAACAGGAGATTTTGGCTCCAGGTAAAAATGACATTATCACTCTTCAATGGGGTCTGATTTATAAGCAGACGGGGACGAGGAGAGGGACAGGACAATGATCAGCTCTTGTTTTGGTCTCATGTTATCAAGTAGAGGCAAATTGAGACAGAGATGGACATCTCTCTCCCTTTGTTCTCCGGAAGGCACATTTAAATGGACATGGCGCCCTCTCTTAATAAACAGACAAGTGTGGAGTGGATCTTATCGTCGCTCAGTCATATCTCTGGAGAATGAGCCGAAGCGGATTCCTTTATGTGTTTTGTGTAGTAAATTGGCTGCTTTGGAATAAGAAGTCTGGTGTTTAGATTTTTAATCCACCTTCTGATGTAGAACATCTGACGGAATTTTGTTTTGGTATACAATATTTCTCCACAAGCATCCAAACAGATCTTCTAATGGCTGAAATCTGATATCTCAGTGGGCCACTATATGGGCCAGTTTTGGGCCGAGATTTTACCCACCTATGGGCCTCATCTTTGCTTTTGTGTTGGCCCAGTTCTGACAGGGTCCCAAGCCCAAATCTGGCCCATATACTAGAAAACCAGAAGAACGTATGCAGGAGGCCCAGATCTGAACAATGTGTTGGCTGACTTTTTGCACATGTGGGCAGGAATTGAGCCAGATGCTGTACAGCTGTGACAGTTTTGAGTCATATCTACATTTAGGGGCCAATTCTGGGATTCATGTCTGAATATTTGTCCAAAAGAATCCCAACAGCCCCTTCTAAGCCCAGTTTTGGGCCAAGGATCCAACACAAAAGCAGTGGTTCTGGTTCTGGTTGACTCTCAGGGCATGTAAGCTAGAACAGGGCCTGATGCTGGACAGTTGTGGGTGGATTTGGTTCGTATCTATGTTTAAGGGCCAGATCTGGCATAAATGTTAAGGCCGATTGAAGTGCATACAGGAAAAGGGCCACAACACAGGCGTGGGTTGCATCCTTGCTTTGTGTTGGCCCAGTTTTGACTGGATCCTCGGCCCAAAACTGGGTCATATCCTATGAATCCAATAGATCTAATAGATGAGGCCCAAATCTGCCTCACATGTCAGCACTGGTGCATGAAAGCCAAAATCGGCCCGACTCATGACATGCCAGATTTGGGCCAAATGATCCAAGGCATAAATCAACAGTGCACAAATTTGCCGCAACGTAATTGTGCTGTGGCCCTCCTACTTTGGTTACACGAGTCTGGCCCACATGCCCAACGTCTGCCCAGAAAGTTGATCGACATTCACGGATAGAACCCAGAACTGGCCCAACACTGTGTACTATCTGCGTTAACTTTGATTACGATGCTGATGATGCTTACGGTATGACGTTCTCTGAAACTCCGGAGCAGCTACTGTATACACTGCAGGCAAGGTCACGGAAGGCAAGGTCATATCTGTGGTGCCTAGCTGAATGTGACCGCCACTATCACCACCAACAACAACAACAACAACAAAGACAACAACAATAACCTCTTATTTTGACACTTTTCAAAGGGTCCAAGGAGCTTTTTGTTAAAATAGCCAAAAGCCAAAACAAACAAGTATAAACAAAAACAACAACATGTAACAGGACAAAACATATTGGAGGAAAACACCATCTGATATGTGCCGTAACTTCCATGCGAGCCGTACTTGTGATCTTGTTGTGTCCGCAGTATGTTAAATTCAGTAAATAAAGTGAGTTCTCTGTAGAGGAAGTGTTCACTTACACGTGTGCAAGGGCACTTGCACATGATTGTATTTATTGAACACCACTCAGAACAAAGTGTACCATAGTGTCCAGGATGTTCCTCAACGCTCCACTCGGAGGCAGGAACCACGTCTAGAGTGCAGGTGCTGGTTATATACTGTTAACAATCAACAGCGAAGCGTAACATCTTTCCACATGTAGTGAATTGATTTCCCTGCCTGACCTCTCAAAGGATTCGAACACCAATCTATGTTCCGTATTGACATTGGAAAATCGCCTCTATCCCGCCGTAAATGGTCTCCCGTGTGGGTGCTCTCCGTGGTCCTGGAGCGGTTACTGGTTACTTCGTTAAAGGAGGTTCGGAAGACCAGGCGTGCAGCCGAAGCTGTTTATAAAGGCCTTGAATGTATCTGGGTGCTTGGAGGAGAGTGTAGCTCCTGCTAGCTACATACGGGGTTCTCTGTTTGAACTGCCACATAAGATATGGAATGAGGGTCAGCGGGTGGGGGTGTTTTCTGCTCTCAGGCTGCTACATCACCAGGATTTAGAGTTCTCCTGTCTAATGACCATGTAGGACACTCTGTAGTCCAGTTTCTCTGTATACTGTATTACCCTGTTCTTCAAAGGTCAGGACCCCCACAGGACCACCATAGAGCAGGCACTCTGTGGTTGGTGGATCATTCCCAGTAGCGACACTGACATGGTGTGAGACGATCAGACACAGCAGTGCTGCTGCAGCAGGTGGGTGGTAATTGGTATTAACTAGTTACCTTGGGTAACTAATTAGTGGGTGGTGCTGTGCCTCATGGCAGGTAGGGCCTGGGTTCGAGTCGGTGGGGGTCTCTGGGGTCCTTTCTGTGTACATGTTCTCCCCGTGTCTGTGTTGATTTCCTCCAACAGTCCCAAGACCTGCAGTCTTCCAGGATGACTGGAAATGCTAAATTGCGCCCCCTAGGTGTGAGTGTGTCCGTGTGTGCCCTGCTGGTGGCTTGTCTAGGGTATATCCCACCTTCCACCCGTTGAGAGCTGGGATAGGCTCCAGCCTTCCCCATGACCCAGTAGGATTAAGGGGGTTGTGCTGGGATTCAGTACTGCAGTTGTGAGTTAGGAGAACAGTTACTGAGGGATGTTAAGCCAAGTCATGAAATCAGTCAGCCTACCATGGACCCGACCTTTTGACCTGACTGAAATGATGACAGTGTTTGTCATTTTGTTGAATTGTTTGCAGTGTAAGATGTTTTTGACATTTTTATATACCCACTGAAAAATCACTACACTGAAATATACTTAAGTAGACTTAGCCTACGTCTTTGCACTCGTCATTACTAAACTGAAAGTGTGCTATTTTCAGTATACTAAATACTTACGGTGTACTTAGGATCCTAAATCTATCATAGTGCTATTAAAAGATACTTTATTAGAAATATTTGTACTTAATTGTACTATTTGTACTAATAACTCAGTTGACTTAAATACATAATAAAGTACATTTCTAGTACAGCAAAATTATAAACATACTTTTACCTAGGAGTGTATATATATATATATATAGTATATATACAGAAAGAACACTGAGGTTCTACTGAGGTCAAATGTACTTGTAATTTTATATATATATATATATATATATATATATATATATATATATATATATATATATATATATATATATACATGTATAATATATATAATATGTTAAAGTACATTCTAGTATATAACAACATTACACTTAAGTTTTACCTGGCAATTGCTGCTGCTGTCTTTCTCCAGAAGGAACAAAGATACTTTACTGTTAATGGAAGTCAATGAAACCCGAGTTACTTTTACAATATTAAATGTACATAACTGTACTATTTTGAGATATTACTAAAAATCACTTTTACATGCTGAAGTTCATATTAAACTACATTTGTAGTTCATTACAGTATTGTTATTAGTATCATTAAATACGTTTTACACTAAATTAAATAGTAGATATTAAATATCTAATATATTAATTAATATATAATAATATATATCATTGTTAATTTTCCTGATTTACCTTTATAAAGCATTGATTGTTTGGATAAAAAATTGCGTTAAATATATCATATAGGGGACAAACACAGTGATATTTGAGAAGTGAAATGAAGTTTATATGATTTACAGAAAGTGTGCAATAATTGTCTAAACAAAAGTAGGCAGGTGCATAAATTTGGGCACCAAAAAAAAAAAAAAAAAAGATCCTCCTTTCGCAGAAATACCAGCCTCTAAACGCTTGCTATAGCTTCTAATGAGAGTCTGGATTGTGGCTGAAGGTATTTTAGACCATTCTTCATTACAAAACATCTCTAGTTCATTCAGGTTTGATGGTTTCCGAGCATGGACAGCTCTCTTTAGGTGACACCACAGATTTTCAATAATATTCAGGTCTGGGGACTGAGATGGCCATTCCAGAACGTTGTACTTGTTCCTCTGGATGAATGCATTAGTAGATTTTGAGCAGTGTTTAGGGTCGTTGTCTTGTTGGAAGATCCAGCCCCGGCGCAGTTTCAGCTTTGTCACTGATTCCTGGACATTGGTCTCCAGAATCTGCTGATATTGTTTGGAATCCATGCGTCCCCCAACTTTAACAAGATTCCCAGTCCCTGCACTGGCCACACAGCCCCACAGCATGATGGAACCAGCACCAAATTTTACTGTAGGTAGCAGGTGTTTTTCTTGGAGTGCTGTTTTTCCTCCATGCATAACGGCCCTTGTTATGCCCAAATAACTCTATTTTAGTTTCATCAGTCCACAGCACCTTATTCCAAAATGAAGCTGGCTTGTCCAAATGTGGTTTAGCATACCTCGAGCGGCTCTGTTTGTGATGTGGGCGGGGAAAGGCTTCCTCTGCATCACTCTCCCATACAGCATCTCCTTGTATAAAGTACGCCGAATAGTTGAATGATGCACAGCGACTCCATCAGCAGCAAGATCATGTTGTAGGTCTTTGGTGCTGTTCTGTGGGTTGACTCTGACTGTTCTCTACATCCTTCGCTTCTGTTTATTCCAGATTTTTCTTGGTCTGCCACTTCGAGCCTTGACTTGAACTGTGCCTGTGGTCTTCCATTTTCTCATAGTGTTTCTCACAGTGGAGACTGAAAGCTGAAATCTCTGAGAGAGCTTTCTGTATCCTTCCTCTAAACCATGACGGTGAACAGTCTTTGTTTTCAGGTCATTTGAAAGTTGTTTTGAGACTCCCATGCTGCGACTCTTCAGAAAAGTGTAAAGAAGAGAAAAACTTACAATTGCCCCCTTTAAATACCCTTTCTCATAATTGGAGTCACCTGTGTATGGAGGTCAAGGGTCACTGAACTTACCAAACCAAATTTTCCAATAATTAGTTCTAAAGGTTTTGAAATGTATAAAATGACAACAGCGCCCAAATTTATGCACCTGCCTACTTTTGTTTAGACACTTATTGCACACTTTCTTTAAATCATATAAACTTCATTTCACTTCTCAAATATCACTGTGTCTCCTATATGATATATTTAACGCAATATTTTTATCCAATCAATGCTTTATAAAGGTAAATCAGGAAAATTAACAACACTGCCCAAACTTTCACACCCCACTGTATATATATACATATATACAGGTAAGTCAACAAGTTCAGCTCTCTGACTATAGATGAACACATTTTGGGGAAATATCCAGATTAGATTAGGGGCAGCAGAAAAAAAGAGAAAGAAAAAGACAGAGAGAGAGGGAGAGAGAGAGAGAGAGAGAGAGAGAGAGAGAGAGAGAGAGAGAGAGAGAGAGAGAGAGAGAGAGAGAGAGAGAAAGATAAAGACACAGAAAGAGAGAGAGAGAGAGAGAGAGAGAGAGAGAGAGAGAGAGTAATCGATGCTTTCATTTAGTTCACATAATGTGTGAAAGTCCAGGTCCAGAGGGACGAGCTGTTGATGTCTGTGTTCACCTTTTGTTCATTAACTGATCTGCTCGACCTCCTGTGTTGTTTGGAGTAAACGGAGGCCCAGCTGAAGGACATCCACAGGGACCTGGCTCATATTTGGCGTCTGTTGTCCACTTAGACAATGGACAATCTAAGCCTTCCGTGTTTCACCCACATTACATCGACTAGCATTAGAGTCCTGCCTCTCGCTCTTATTTGTTTATGCCCTCATTCGTCTCCAGCACCTCCTTTCTCCTCCCAGCGCGCCACTCCATGGTGATGAATAGTGTTTGTCCTGGTGTCTCTGGGGTTCCGGCGGAAAATAGAGGCTGGCCAATAAAGGGAGCAGACCAGAGGAGTAGTGGTGGAAATTGACACACATCGATCAGCATTGACGCGGGAGAATACGTTACCCAAGGCCAGCACCACGGGGACTGCGCTGTGTGGAGGTCTACTATAACAGCAGCCTGGGAAATGTAACAGGCTGGGAGCTTTAACTAAGTGTAGGAGCAGCGGTATACCAAACGTCTAGTTCTCAGGGGCCGTTTTTTGGATATGGCTCCAACCTTGGAGGAGAAAGAGAGGAATGGTTTGATTTACTATAGCCTTGTTTTACTCTCCCCAGGTCAATACGCTCTGTGTCTTCACTGAACATCCGTACAAGGTATTAGATTTATCAGACTATGTACAGCTTTAAACCTTAAACCTTCAGTTCAAGGAATGAATCCGTACATTCTTCCTTTCCGGAGTCACTGCTGCACTCTGCTGTCCCCAAAACTGTCCCCAGGCAATCCTAACCAAACTAACTGCCTGTGTGTTTTCTGGCCAAGATGCACATCTACCCATCCTGTGGTCTGAGGTGGACCTACTGCCCATCCTGTGTGGTCTGATGCAGAACAGCTGCCCATCCTGTGTGGTCTGATGCAGAACAGCTGCCCATCCTGTGTGGTCTGATGCAGAACAGCTGCCCATCCTGTGGTCTGAGGTGGACCTACTGCCCATCCTGTGTGGTCTGATGGGGATCAGCTGCCCATCCTTTGTGGTCTGCTGGAGGAGCAGCTGCCCATCCTGTCTGATCTGATGCTGAACTACTGCCCATCCTGTGTGGTCTGATGTGGAGCAGCTGCCCATCCTGTGTGGTCTGATGCAGAACAGCTGCCCATCCTGTGTGGTCTGATGCGGAACAGCTGCCCATCCTTTTTGGTCTGATGCAGAATAGCTGCCCATCCTGTGTGGTCTGATGGGGAACAGCTGCCCATCCTGTGTGGTCTGATGTGGAACAGCTGCCCATCCTGTGGTCTGAGGTGGACCAGCTGCCCAATTACCCATCCTATGCGGTCCAACGTTAAACAACTGCCTATCCAGTGTTGTCTGATGCTAAGCTACTGCGCATCCTGTGTGGTCTGGTGCTGAACAACAGCCCATCCTGTGCAATCTGAAGTGGACAAATCGCCTCATACTAATGTGGTCTGATGCTGAACAATTACTCATTCTATGCGGCCCCATGATGAACAACTGTGTGATGTTAAACAGCTGCCTATCTTGTGTGGTCTGGTGCTGAACAACTTTTCATGCTGTGCAGTCTGATGTTGAACAACTACCCATCCTGTGTCATCTGCAGCTGAACAACTGCCCATCCTGTGCTGTCTATGCTGAACAACTGCCCATCCTGTGCTGTCTATCCTGAACAACTGCCCATCCTGTGCTGTCTATGCTGAACAACTGCCCATCCTGTGCTGTCTATGCTGAACAACTGCCCATCCTGTACTGTCTATGCTGAACAACTGCCCATCCTGTACTGTCTATCCTGAACAACTGCCCATCCTGTACTGTCTATCCTGAACAACTGCCCATCCTGTACTGTCTATCCTGAACAACTGCCCATCCTGTACTGTCTATCCTGAACAACTGCCTATCCTGTACTGTCTATCCTGAACAACTGCCCATCCTGTGCTGTCTATGCTGAGCAACTGCCCATCCTGTGCTGTCTATGCTGAGCAACTGCCCATCCTGTGCTGTCTATGCTGAGCAACTGCCCATCCTGTGCTGACTATGCTGAACAACTGCCCATCCTGTACTGTCTATCCTGAACAACTGCCCATCCTGTGCTGTCTATGCTGAACAACTGCCTATCCTGTGCTGTCTATGCTGAACAACTGCCTATCCTGTGAGTACATTTTACCTTCACCCAGTGTCAATCACACTCACTCAAAACTCCTACTTCACATTCCTTACGTGAAGATGACTGTTCACCGCTGTCCTTCCAGATTTTAATATCTACCTGATAAGTGAAAAATGTTTTTTTTGGAGATTTGATGTATGACTGTGTTCAGTCTAGAATGCCACAATAAATGTCCATGTGCACCAGCATTAGCTTAGCGCTAGCATATATTTGCAGACCCGTATATAGGAAACAGCATTGTCAAATGAGTTGAAGGCCTTGCTCTTATAGCCATAGCTAACCACTGGAGAACACTATCATAACGATTAACATGGGCTTTTAATGAATGTACTAAAACACTGGCATGAAATAGGCTAACGTTTTTAGCCTATTAGCATTACAGCCAGGATTTTTGGCCATGTCAGCAAGGTGAAATACTGATGATGTCTTAGAACTGCGTTACTACCCAATATCCAAACCACTTGCAGCCATAAAGTAGTGCCAGGTGAGTTATACGATTAGAAGAGCTCTGTTTTATTTTTTATTTATTGGAATAAGATGGAAAGTCTCGGCATAAGATTGAAATAACAGCGTAACGGTTGGGAGAATATTGCATTGCTGCATTAGCGGGATATTAGAGTTTTTAAAAGCAATATTGCTGCCTCGTTCCGTCCCCCGTAGAGGCCTAGGGGAGTCATTCTGTGCTGTGTTTTAGCTGAGAAACACAAAGTATAAAAACCTCTCAAAATCTCTAATGCATGGAAACGTCCTTCTTCCTCTATCCAGGATGGCGCCAGTGGTGTATCATTCCGGTCACGGCACTGTAGCCTTGACATAATGGAGTTGGCTTTTGTCGTAGCTGTGTGTTTGGATTAAACTTGCCTCACTTGCAGTTCGCCTCGAGTAAAAGCCTCTGCGAAATGAATAAATGTAAATGAATAAATGTAAATGGTCGGGAATCGTGCCGGATGCTAAATGTAATGCTCCACATACTGTGGGTGCCTTCATGCTCCAGCAAATCGTACTTGGCTCATGAAGGCTTTGGGTAATTACCTGATGACTACCTGAGTTGAGCCAGGTGTGTCAGAGTGGGGGAAATACAAAGCTGTGCACAGGTGCTGTAGGTTCACCTTGTTGTTGTTTGTGTACATAAAATCATATTAACAGTATATGCTGTGAAAGTGAACTCGCCCCCTACAGGGTACCAACAGAAATACAGACTATGGCTGTATGCAACATGGCCCACTACATACTCACATGCTAAAGCTGCCTAACGGTATTATGTAGTATTTGACCAATCTAAACATCTGTAGTGTGCTGGAGATACCCAGATGGTGTCTACTCCAGTCAGAGGTTCTAGTTTACAGGTGGAGCTATCTTCATTGTGTGCTGGAGACACCCAGATGGTGTTCTACTCCAGTCAGAGGTTCTAGTGTACAGGTGGAGCTATCCTCATGGTGAACTAAAGATCCCCGGATGGTGTTCTACTCCAGTCAGAGGTTCTAGTGTACAGGTGGAGCTATCTTCACGGTGTCCTGGAGATCCCCGGATGGTGTTCTACTCCAGTCAGAGGTTCTAGTTTACAGGTGGAGCTATCTTCATTGTGTGCTGGAGACACCCAGATGGTGTTCTACTCCAGTCAGAGGTTCTAGTGTACAGGTGGAGCTATCTTCATTGTGTGCTGGAGACACCCAGATGGTGTTCTACTCCAGTCAGAGGTTCTAGTGTACAGGTGGAGCTATCTTCATGGAGTACTGGAGATCCCCGGATGGTGTTCTACTCCAGTCAGATGTTCTAGTGTACAGGTGGAGCTATCCTCATGGTGAACTGAAGATCCCTGGATGGTGTTCTACTCCAGTCAGAGGTTATAGTATACAGGTGGAGCTATCTTCATGGTGTAGTGGAGATCCCCGGATGGTGTTCTACTCCAGTCAGAGGGTCTAGTGTACAGGAGTAGCTATCTTCATGGTGTACCGCATCCCATCATGCACTGCTGCTTCAGCCAGAGAAAATGGCGGCGGGTAACACTGGGGGGCTAAACGCAGCCCATTCTGAGTATAACTGTGGGTGTAGTGATTGTAGTGGGTGGTGTTCATCAGAATGAGCCTCAGAAAGTTAAATATACAGGTCTGAAGATTAATAAAAGATGAACTCGCTTTAGAGGATCAGTTTTAGAGTGATTAGCCGAGGGGAGCTAACAGCTAGGCTAACCGTATCTCAGGTGAACTTAGCAGCGTTAGCAGCAGCTAGCTCTAAACAGTGGATACAGTAATAACAGCTCTGAGGTAAATGTGAGGTCACTGGTCATGTGACTGTATTAGTATACCATACTGTAGGTCAGAACCTGTTACAGTACTGTATACCACACACAGGGGGCGTATGTGATGATTTTGACACAGCCATACCGAGAGGCAGACTTCTGTATGTGTAGCTCAATAAATATTGATCATATCAGTCTAAATTTATCACCAGTTATTGATCCTGGTCACCTTTATCCTCCTTCCCCACAGCACCGCACTCCCACACCTCCTTCTGGGTGCAGCAGTTCTTTTGTTGATGAGTGTACTATTGCTACACAGAAAGTTGAGAGACTCTAACACACTACTGAGCGCCTTTGTGTGTGGGTGTGTATGTGAGCATGGATGCTGTGTGTCTACATGCCTCCCGTTCAGCCCTAGAGCCATTAGTGAAGCAGAGGCATTGCTGGAGAGCTGGAGAGCTCCAGGCGGCGTTTTTTCACAGAGGTCAAGGATCAATGAAAAAATTCCCCATTCGGGGTGCTGGGGACCGTAGCAACCATGCCAGCTCACTGCCCCCTCGCCCTCCGGAGCCTTCTAACACCGTCCCCTCAGGGTAATTACCCCGTCCCTCTCACCATCCAACCAGCAGGCTAACAAGGAGCAACAAGGAATCATGCAGCAAAGGACGACGGAAGAAAGCTGGAAGTCCAGGTCACGGGGGAAACAAAAGAGTGCAGCTCAGCAAATAAGTGGAAAGCATGACGATGCATTCCCGGACTACAGCGCTTCAAGCCAGCACCGGCCACCGGCGGCTGCATCCAGCTGACTGCCTTTCTCTTAACTGTCTCCCAGCTTTCAGAACCAGTCCATTAATTGATCTCTGCATCTCTAATGGACGCTCCACTCTTAATGTACTGGCTGAGGGTTATTTGGGGTCATTACTGGTCACACCCAGGGTAGCTATCTGGGCAGACTCTAATGAAAACTCTGCTGAGCCCGATTGCATGTTAGGAGACCGTTTCTCTGAAAGGACAGTGAAGGGAAATACGTTTTGAATGAGCATGGAGAACCATTCTCCAGACCAAGAAGGAAAAATGACCTGGACTTATAGACTTATTCATAACATACATTCTTTAAAAAGACGGTTCTTTCAGAGAACTATATCAAACAATTTCCTAATTGGCTAATTCCATGGTTAAATGTGTTGTACGTGGCTCTATATGGGAGCAAAAGAACCCTGGTTCTTGAACGGGTTCTGTTCAGGCTTTTTAGAAGCTTGGCAGTCTGCGTTCAGGGAACCACTCGGCGTTTGCACCAGCTTTTATTGAAGCCAAGGAACGCCAAAGCACACAACATCAGTAACAACAGAGTCAGAATTTGGATTACCAACCGGAACGGAACCCATCTCCACGTAGATGGATAAGGGCACCTGAAAGGGTTCTTCTATTCTCACAAGCTGGACAAGAATTCCTATATAACAGGAATGGAAATATAAAGGAAGGGAAGGCTATATTAGCCAGTACCTCCATGACCACCAATGACAAGTGGGATTGGATCGGGCATGGACTGGACAGGTTTCTGGATGTAGCCACATCAGTGTTCAGACACTCTTACATCAAAGAACTGGTCCAGATTTGGTGGATGCCTTCCCTGGCACAGTTCCGAGGAGAATTCCCTGTAGGCTGGGATTGTATCCACTGCTGGTAGACCCGTATGACCGTACGCTTCCACACACCTGCAGATTCAGCTACTTCCTCCACACTATGGTCTTTGGCCACGCCCACATGCTCAGTCACTCCTTTTAGCCAATCATTAACATCTGCTCTGGAGCCGTTTTCCACACATGGAACGAGACATTCCCTGCACTGTAGCACCTCTTCCCAACCTGTGGATCCTGTCACTCACACCCTGCAGGTATTTATAGCCCTATCATCCCTGTGCAGCTCCATCTGCAGGAGCCCGAAGGTACTACCACCTTATATTATGAAAAGCCAATTGACTTACGAGAAGGACAAACAGTCTCGACGCAGCCAGCGGATTCAGGAGAAAGACAGCAGTTCCTAACTCAGCTAATGGACCTGGACCTTTCCTATTGATCCATTCATCATGAAATGTCCAGACGGCAAACGGGACGCAGGTGTTTCTGAAATGGGGTGAGGAAGAAACTCTCAGGACTTCTTGTAGGCGTGTGAGGGTTTGTGTTTGTGTGGAACTGAAAAAGAGACCCTCGGCATGCTCGAATCTGTGCCCCTACGTTTGAACCTGTTTGTCTGGGCTGCAGGAAGTGCTCGTAATCCTGCTCCCACTGGGAGGGACTTAATACCCAGATTCACCAGGCTGGACTGTTTAAACCGCCGTTTGAGTTCATGACCTCTACATCTTAAAGGCAGCGAACCACAAAGCGCCCTCTAGTGACATTACAGCAGTCTGCCTCTGTACCCAACCACCAGGGCACTGACCCTCAACAAACAAGTAAGGGGAAAAAGGACACGGGACATCGGACATGAGACAGGTACCCTGCCTGTCGTCAAAAGTTTGGGGACACCTTTTCTGCGTTTGAATGTGTCTCAGAGTGCTGTTTTATTTTCCAGGCTGTTTTCAGTGAAGGGCTGCAGCTTCTAATGGAACAACCCAGAACCAGCAATGTGGAGCATTATTGAGGAACCTATAGAGGAACTGGAGTTTGGGAGTACTCTACCTTCAGGCTAAGTTAGCTACCCTACTGGTCTACAGTCTTAACCAGCCATTTACTTGTTAGCATTCAAAGCTAACATTAACATTACCTAGGTCTTGCTTCCTCTCAGTGGTCGTTCTTCATCCTTCTAAGGAGGTTCTACTTCAGATTCTTGGTTCCTCTCATTGGTTCCTAATCGTGTTCTTAAAGAGTTTATACTTTTCAGTTTTGGTTCTTCTCTGTGGTTCTCTGCCATCTTTTAGGGAGGTTCTCCTGTTGAGTCTTGGTTATTTGCAGTGGTTCTTCCTCATACTCTTAGGGAGCTTCCTCTTTTCGAGTTTTGGTTCTCCTCAGTCGCTCTTCCTCACGCTCTTAGGGAGCTTCTTCTTTTGAGTTTAGGTTCTCCTCAGTCGCTCTTCCTCATGCTCTTGGGGAGCTTCTCTTTTCGAGTTTTGGTTCTCTTCAATCGTTCTTCCTCACCCTCTTGGGGAGCTTCTCTTTTCAAGTTTAGGTTCTCTTCAGTCGCTCTTCCTCATGCTCTTGGGGAGCTTTTCCTTTCAAGGTTTGGTTCTCCTCAGTTGCTCTTCCTCTTGCGGAGCTTCTCCTTTCGAGGGTTGGCTCCCCTCAGTCGCTCTTCCTCACGCTCTAGGGGAGCTTCTCCTTTCAGGTTTTGGTTCCCCTGGGTTGCTCTTCCTCATGCTCTTGGGGAGCTTCTCCTTTTGATCCTGTCAGTTTTTCCTACACTTAAAGTTTGGGGGTCACTTCTCTGGTGCAATACTGCCACCTATGGAAATCAGATGTAGAGTAGGGTTCATATCCCTGTTTGGGCAGTTAGACTGCCTGTCTGGTGAACTGAAGACAACCAAGCGTTCATTCCTGCTCAGTGATGGAGATATTCTCCAAACCTGTTAGCGAACGTCTGATTATATGAACTATCCAAATACCACACATGTCAGAGCAATGTTGTGTGCGGTAAATATATTTCTAATATAAATGACTGGCTCTTTCACTGGTCATTTTTCACCAGTGAGCATGCACAGCTATCTCAATCTGTGTGTGCACTGACACGGTGACTTGTTCAAATCACAGAGCATCAGTTCAACGGTTTTCCATAAAGACAACTCCAAAAAGACAACTCCGTTACTCTCCACGCTGCTCCCTTATGTCATATAGTTAATCTGTCATATTACTGGTCCTGCCACTCAGGTGGTGTTCATGGTATCTGCATACAGATACAGATACAGGTTTGATTGGCCCCTTTCCAAAAGGAGAAGTTAAAGACAACGAAACTGGCAAAAATAACATTCACTGAAATTAAGACTTAAGGCTGCACCCAGAAGGAGGTGTGGGAGTGCGGTGCTGTTGGGAAGGAAGATAAAGGTGACCAGGATCAATAACTGGTGATAAATTTAGACTGATATGATCAATATTTATTGAGCTACACATACAGAAGTCTGTCTCTCAGTATGGCGTCGGGCCGCCGTGTTTGCTAACCCAACATGCCAGACGTCTCGGTATGGAGCTGTAGAGGTTCCTAATGGAGTCCTGTAATAATCCATCCCATGCAGCTTGAACATCCTCACACAGTTCCTGCAGATGGTGCGGTAGGGGTGGAGGTGGAGTGACACCAGGTCTTCTGGACGTGTGACGACAAACCGTTCACCTCGGTGCTGACCACGGTGCCTCCACACAGGGATTCGTTGGGCGTCTCCACCAAGACTAAAGCGGGACTCGTCACTGAAGATGACCCGCTGCCATTCTGAGTCACTCCATGACAGTCTGGTACGACACCACTGCAGTCTTTGGTGACGGTGACGTGGTGTTAAGGACAGTCGTGGTAACGGTCTGTGTACATGTAGTCCTGCGTGGTGCAGCCGTCTGCCAATGGTGCTGCACTAACAGGATGACTCATGGAGGACACCACTGCTCGCTGGATGTCTGTAATGGTAAGCCCATCCTTGGCTACGTCACATGCACAGCCGAACTTGGAAAAAAAACCTTTAGCATGTCTCACAAGATCAAACCCACACTCATTAAATTAACGGATGTTTTGGACAGTGAGGACATGTACAGATCTATAATGAGTTATGTAATAATCTAACTGACATTTCATGTAAATAAAGGTGTACACTTGAATAGTAGGACGCCTAAACTTCAAGGTTCATGGCCGATGTGACCGGCAGGGAAAGACTAAACGTACTCACTGAGTGGAGTGAGTTAGCCAACTGGGGTGAGGGAGTTAGCAGACCTGGGGATGGATGTAGAGGGCAGTGAGGGGTTAAACGCCCACGGTGCTGGACATGACCCAGCCATGAACAGCCCTTTAGCCTCATGCTGCTCTGCTCTCAGCGCTGTGACTGACACGGTCTATGGTGACATGGCTTATGGTCACTTAATTTATGGTGACTCCATTTATGGTGACACGGCTTATGGTGATGGTTTATGGTGACTCAGTCTGTGGTGACACGGTTTATGGTGACACGGTATTTTGGTGACATGGTTTATGGTGACTCAGTTTATGGTGACATGATTTCCAGTGACATGGTTTATGGTGACACGGTTTATGGTGGCTCGGTTTATGGTGACATGGTTTATGGTCACTTAATTTATGGTGACTCGGTTTGTGGTGACTTAATTTATGGTGACTCAGTTTGTGGTGACACCGTTTATAGTGACATGGTTTTTCGGTGACATGGTTTATGGTGACACGGTTTATGGTGACTCGGTTTGTGGTGACATGGTTTATGGTGACACGGTTTATGGTGACTCAGTTTATGGTGACATAGTTTCCGGTGACATGGTTTATGGTGACACGGTTTATGGTGACATGGTTTATGGTGACACGGTTTGTGGTGACATGGTTTATGGTGACATGATTTCCAATGACATAGTTTATGGTGACACGGTTTATGGTGACTAAGTTTATGGTAACATGATTTCCAGTGACATGGTTTATGGTGACACGATTTCCAGTGACATGGTTTATGGTGACATGATTTCCAATGACATAGTTTATGGTGACACGGTTTATGGTGACTAAGTTTATGGTAACATGATTTCCAGTGACATGGTTTATGGTGACACGATGTCCAGTGACATGGTTTATGGTGACACAGTTTATGGTGACTCGGTTTATGGTGACAAGGTTTACGTATAAAAAAAGAGTTGAATTATGTACTTCGAAAGCCCGTCTGATTTTAGGTGGTTTATATGCATTTTCATTGAACAGATGTATCTGCTTGATGAAAGCACTGTTTAGAGTGACCATGCAGGACATGTCCCCTATACACATTGGCTTTCTACACTGCCCCAGGTCACCAAACATCAAATAGTTTTTGGGCTCTGGAGATTCTGCAACAATCAGAAGTGATTGGTGGCGTCTGGGGCGGGGTGGGGGTTTAATTTATGATTTATAATAAACTCGTGACGAATTGACTTTCACACTGCTGACAGCTTTCGTTACTTGAATAGACCAAAAGAAAAAAATAAAACTGAAAAAAACATACTGAAGAAACAAAGTTTGTGGTGACTTAATTTATGGTGAGTTCTACATTTATGGTGACTCAGTTTTATGGTGACCTAGACACGGTTTTTCGGTGACATGGTTTATGGTGACATGATTTCCAGTGACATAGTTTATGGTGACACGGTTTATGGTGACTAAGTTTATGGTGACACGATTTCCAGTGACATGGTTTATGGTGACTCGGTTAATGGTGACAAGGTTTACGTATAAAAAAAGAGTTGAATTATGTACTTCGAAAGCCCGTCTGATTTTAGGTGGTTTATATGCATTTTCATTGAACAGATGTATCTGCTTGATGAAAGCACTGTTTAGAGTGACCATGTGGGGCTGTCCCCTATACACATTGGTTTCTACACTGCCCCAGGACCAAACATCAAATAGTTTTTGGGCTCTGGAGATTCTGCATCAGAAGTCCATTGGTGCGGCTGGGGCCGGGTGGGGCTTTAATTTATGATTTATAAAAAACTTAACAATTGACAGCTTTCGTTACTTGAATAGACCAAAAGAAAAACTAAAACAAAAAAAAACATACTGAAGAAACAAAGTTTGGTCCCAGTGAGCTCTAATATTAGCTAGCTAGCTAACCTAGCTAATATTAGCACCTACCAGCAAAGCCAAACTGATCCCTTGCAGATACTCCTGATATAGTCCGTGGGGTTTTTAGGTTATTGCTATGAAGCCACATCTTCATGTTCCAGTTATTATCAATTAAAATTAAAATGAATTAAAACAAATAAAATGTAAAAATGTAAAAATTTAAATTTATTTTAATGCCAATCCCAATACCCAAAAAACAAAAATTCAAATACCCCAATACTCTGGTTCAGCCCTAGTCATCCTCTTGCCCATAGTGTCTTCTATATTTGCCTACCGAAATATGGTCACCCTATTTTATTATGATGAACAGATTGACACAGAAGCTTTTGTGCCAGACACGGCTAAGCGTATTACGTAAGAACTGACTGAACACACAACACCGTCACGGTGAGAATAACACCATCTACATCCACCCAACATTGAAAACGCTACGCTTTGTGAACTGTGCTGAACGCGGCTGGCTTACAGCAAGTCTGTTCTGTTGATTCTGTAGCATTACACAACTACTGGCTCATCCAC
Organism: Prochilodus magdalenae; assembly: GCA_024036415.1. Lineage (NCBI taxonomy): Eukaryota > Metazoa > Chordata > Actinopteri > Characiformes > Prochilodontidae > Prochilodus > Prochilodus magdalenae. The sequence goes on along the minus strand of JAMWET010002009.1, from coordinate 104,992 downwards.
CCACAGATGCGCAGCAGACGTAGCCATGCGGAGCGGCCACACGTGGAGCCTGTCGGCAGCGCCGCACTCGCAGGAGGAGAGACTGTAAATCATGTAAGTTATTTCTGTCACTCCGTGCTGCGCCGTGGGGTAGGTTTTGTGGGTTTGCTCAAAACAGGATGTAATTCTATGTTATCCTGCCTTCCACGGTTACCTAATGCCTAGAACGTTCTATTCAACAGAACCTTCCTCATAGCTCAGGCAGTGATGTAGACCTCCCTCATATCTCAGGTGGTGATGTAGACCTTCCTCGTATCTCAGACAGTGATACAGACATTCCTCACATCTCAGGCAGTGGTGTAGACCTTCCTCAAATTTCAGGCAGTGATGTAGACCTGCCTCATATCTCAGACAGTGATGTAGACCTTCATCATATCTCAGGCAGTGATGTAGACCTTCCTCATATCTCAGGCAGTGATGTAGACCTCCCTCATATCCCAGACAGTGATGTAGACCTTCCTCATAGCTCAGACAGTGATGTAGACCTTCCTCATAACTCAGGCACTAATGTAGACCTTCCTCATAACTCAGGCAATGATGTAGACCTTCCTCATATCTCAGACAGTGATGTAGACCTTCCTCATAACTCAGACAGTGATGTAGACCTTCCTCATAACTCAGGCACTGATGTAGACCTTCCTCATATCTCAGACAGTGATGTAGACCTTCATCATATCTCAGGCAGTGATGTAGACCTTCCTCATATCTCAGGCAGTGATGTAGATCTGCCTCATATCTCAGACAGTGATGTAGACCTTCCTCATAACTCAGACAGTGATGTAGACATTCCTCATATCTCAGGCAGTAATGTAGACCTCCCTCATATCTCAGGCAGTGATGTAGACCTTCCTCATATCTCAGACAGTGATGTAGACCTTCCTCATATCTCAGACAGTGATGTAGACCTTCCTCATAACTCAGGCACTGATGTAGACCTTCCTCATATCTCAGACAGTGATGTAGACCTACCTCATATCTCAGACAGTGATGTAGACCTTCATCATATCTCAGGCAGTGATGTAGACCTTCCTCATATCTCAGGCAGTGATGTAGACCTTCCTCATATCTCAGACAGTGATGTAGACCTTCTTCATAACTCAGACAGTGATGTAGACATTCCTCATATCTCAGGCAGTAATGTAGACCTCCCTCATATCTCAGGCAGTGATGTAGACCTTCCTCAAATTTCAGGCAGTGATGTAGACCTGCCTCATATCTCAGACAGTGATGTAGACCTTCATCATATCTCAGGCAGTGATGTAGACCTTCCTCATATCTCAGGCAGTGATGTAGACCTCCCTCATATCCCAGACAGTGATGTAGACCTTCCTCATAGCTCAGACAGTGATGTAGACCTTCCTCATAACTCAGGCACTAATGTAGACCTTCCTCATAACTCAGGCAATGATGTAGACCTTCCTCATATCTCAGACAGTGATGTAGACCTTCCTCATAACTCAGACAGTGATGTAGACCTTCCTCATAACTCAGGCACTGATGTAGACCTTCCTCATATCTCAGACAGTGATGTAGACCTACCTCATATCTCAGACAGTGATGTAGACCTTCATCATATCTCAGGCAGTGATGTAGACCTTCCTCATATCTCAGGCAGTGATGTAGATCTGCCTCAGACAGTGATGTAGACCTTCCTCATAACTCAGACAGTGATGTAGACATTCCTCATATCTCAGGCAGTAATGTAGACCTCCCTCATATCTCAGGCAGTGATGTAGACCTTCCTCATATCTCAGACAGTGATGTAGACCTTCCTCATATCTCAGACAGTGATGTAGACCTTCCTCATAACTCAGGCAGTGATGTAGACCTTCCTCATATCTCAGACAGTGATGTAGACCTACCTCATATCTCAGACAGTGATGTAGACCTTCCTCATATCTCAGGCAGTGATGTAGACCTTCCTCATATCTCAGGCAGTGATGTAGACCTTCCTCATATCTCAGACAGTGATGTAGACCTTCCTCATATCTCAGGCAGTGATGTAGACCTTCCTCATATCTCAGGCAGTGATGTAGACCTCCCTCATATCTCAGGCAGTGATGTAGACCTTCCTCATATCTTAGGCAGTGATGTAGACCTTCCTCATATCTCAGGCAGTAATGTAGACCTTCCTAAGTTCTCAGGCAGTGATGTAGACCTTCCTCATATCTCAGGCAGTGATGTAGACCTTCCTCATATCTCAGACAGTGATGTAGACCTTCCTAGGTTCTCAGGCAGTGATGTAGACCTTCCTCATATCTCAGACAGTGATGTAGACCTTCCTCATAGCTCAGACAGTGATGTAGACCTTCATCATATCTCAGGCAGGGATGTAGACCTTCCTCATATCTCAGGCAGTGGTGTAGACCTTCCTGACCATGGGAACAGTGGTGTGATGGATACTGTTGTCCCCTCACAGAAAGAAGGATTCGGTTTTGATTCCCGGCTAGGATCCCTGGGGTCTCCCTGTCTCTGTGGAATTCCTGTTGATGCTCCGATTTCCTCCCTGCTGGCCTTTCCAGGGTGTTTCCCACTCAAGGAACTCCGGGATAGGCTCCAGCAGCGCCCACACCCAAGAAGGATGGAGTGGTGTAAGAGCTAGGGGGGTGAGTGAGTGAAATGAGGCTCATCGTTTTGCATGACTTCACCTATGTGCTGCTTAAGTCCCCACCCCCTAAACCGAAACCGTCTTCCTGCATCCTTAGGCACCAGAATTCACTAACCCAAAGCGGGCTGTGCTCAGAGCGGAGCCCATGTAGAAGCTTGATATTTCCTGATTATGGGTCAGGAGGAGAGCCTCGCTGGTGCAATTACACCTTCACTGTCCCCACATGGGAAGAGGCTGATAACTCTATTAACTCCAGACCAGCTCGCCGCGCTGTCATCTGGCTGAGCCTTCACACTCAGCAGGGCACTGACACCGTGTGTGTGGTGTTACATCTCTTTTTGCTTTCAGGGAAAAGAAAAAAACGGTGGAAACTGTTTTACCAGATAATGATGACACCTAATGAGGAAGTGCCGCTGTAATTCCGTAATAATGTCTGCATAAAAACGGGCTAAATTCATAATCACGCATAACGACTTCTAGATATTACTTTCAATGGCATTGAAAGCAACATCATGCTCGGATTAGACCCTAAAATTACAGAGCCAGAATCATCCTGAAGGAGCTGCGACCAGGAAGAAAGGCATCTCTGTCTTTCCCACGCAGGGCCTGGGATGCCTAAAGGAATTCTGTATCTATACATAGTCAACTAATCCACATGTACAGCTGTCCATGATGGGAATGATTTGTGTTTATGGCCATGGAGGAGCCTCAAAGCACATGATCAATAAGTTCCACCTTCAGATTTGAATGTTTACTGATCTTTGGGTTCTCCATCACTCAGCATGAGGCCATCGTTCCCTGAGTAGAGAGAGTTTGGTGCCACTTTCAGCCTTTTGTGTTTTAACACACACTAGTGGGCAGTGAGCACACTGCCTGGAGCGATGGGCAGCCCTATCCACAGTGCCCGGGCAGCAGTTGGGGGTTAGGTGCCTTGCTCAAGGGCACTTCACTTGTTACCGTCGATTCAGGGAATCACACTGCCAACCCTCCGGACCCTCCTGGTTCCCTAACCTCCAACCCATGAGTGGTACCTAAGCCAATCAGCTTTAATACATATTCAAATTCCCCAGATATTAGCTCACTTTTTATTTTTTATTTTGCCTACTTTATTAATGTGTTATAACAGCTTATTAATACTCTGTAAAGTGTTTACAACCTATTATTAACTTTTACTTACATTTACATTTAAGGCATGGCAGACGCTCTTATCCAGAGCGACTTACAGCCGTGCTCAGGGTTCCGTTGGATAATATTCCAGCTAGTACAGGAAGATTAGAGCCTAAAACCTAGAGATTAATACACGGACATATATGAAGCAAAAAGAGCACTACCTGGCAACCCAAGCCCAGCGCTCATACCTATAGAGAAGAACATCTACTAGAGCTCACTCAATTAAGTGCATTACGAGGAGATTGTTCTTCGGTCTGCGATTGAAGACCGCAAGAGACTCAGCTGTTCGGACGCCCAGTGGGAGTTCATTCCACCATCTGGGAGCCAGGACAGAGAAGGACAAATATATATTTCATATATATATAAATATATAATATACATGTTTTTGTCCTATATACACAGGGGTTGGACAATGAAACTGAAACACCTGGTTTTAGACCACAGTCATTTATTAGTATGGTGTAGGGCCTCCTTTTGCGGCCAATACAGCGTCAGTTGGTCTTGGGAATGACATATACTGCGTCCTGCACAGTGGTCAGAGGGAGTTTAAGCCATTCCTCTTGCAGGATAGTGGCCAGGTCACTACGTGATGCTGGTGGAGGTTCGTCCTTCTTGGTGGTATGCTGACATTACCCTGGATGCCGTGGCTCTTGATACATCACAAAGACTTGCTGTCTTGGTCACAGATGCGCCAGCAAGACGTGCACCAACAGTTTGTCCTCTTTTGAACTCTGGTATGTCCCATAATGCTGTGTGCATTGCAGTATTTTGAGCAGAACTGTGCTCTTACCTGCTAACTGAACCTTCACACTCTGCTCTTACTGGTGCAATGTGCAGTTAATGAAGATTGGCCACCAGGCTGGTCCAGTTTAGCCATGAGACCTCCCACAGTAAAATGGCAGGTGTTTCAGTTTCATTGTCCATTGTATATATATATATCAGTAATATAAATAACAATCCATAATAATATCTGTTTTTTATTATCACTCATATTATCATTATTTCATGGTTTTTAGTCCTTTTATTTAATTTCAGTAACCCTCATTATTTAATTTTTTCCCCAAATATATTTTACATTAATATTCCTAATTAGCCATTTAATGTAATGACCGTTATATACGTCTTTTACTGAAGCTGTTTTAATTTTAGTTCACCTATTTACCCTTTATTAATTTACAGTATTGTTTTTATTCTTACTATTTCCACCTTTATTATTACAATCTTAATAGTTCTCTTAATTCCAGTACCCTTCATCTTGTTTGAGGTTATTCTCAGTCAGTTTTTCCCTTGCGTTTGCCAGATTAAAATCCATTTTAATTTCCTTTTTTAGTCTTTTAAGCGGTAATTATTTGGCTACATTAAAAATGAAGGTCACGATTGATTGATTCTAAAGTGGTGCCACTTTAACGTATAGTAAGAGCACGGTTATTAAGTCATACACTATAATACAGTCAATCAATACAGAGTACAGAACTCCAAACAGGACTCCGTATAAACCAGTGAGACGCCCTTAAAGTATCCGACTGGCTCGAACACGGTGCATTACTGCAGAGCTCCATTACAGTGTCAGTGAGCTACTGCCTACAGCTGTGGAAGTACTTCGGTTTCTGCACATCCCACATTCTCATGGGGGGCTGAGCTCCCCTAAGGGTACAATCCTAGAATCTCCCCTGCATTAAAACGGCTGTTAGGGCTCGTTTTAGCCATGCAAAGTACTTTTGGAGCTAACTCGGGTTTCCCTCAGCACTAGGGATGGAGAGAATATCGACCATTGTTCTGCAGCGGTCTTATTTTGTCGGCAGGAATCAAAACAGTACTGTATATGGAGAGCTAAACGGTGCGCTGCCTCGCCGTGTGGACATGTGTATTCCTAACAAGTCTACCCGTATGATATCAATATTTCTGTGTACATCTCTTACAGAACATAAATAGAACATTAATGTTCAGTGCTATCGACTCCTCCAGAGCCCTGTGATGTTGCCAGTGTGAAAGGAGTCAAACAAACCGGCTCCTTGGCCTTAGGGGGAAATCAATACCCAGTGTATGGAGAAATACATGGACTTACATAGAAGCGAAAGAGGTGGTGAAGGTTCTACAGGTTTCTGGTATCTCTCTCTCACACACGCTGTTTTTTATAAAGTGGTAGAACGTATGACTGCACATCGAGCCAGTCCCTCTAATGGGCTGAGTACTTTAAGGCACGGTACGGATATATCCGGCTTGTATAATCCCTATAGAAGAGCCTTGACCAATGGGGGTGGGGGTATTGCTGGCCATCCACAATACCAACCCCCATGTCCCCGGTATTGTGCTATGCATTGTCCACTGGAGGTACTAGGCTGCATTCCAACACCTTTTGGAAAAGCTGGAGTGATCCCAAACTGATCATCATCAGACCTGATCCAACACCAGTTCCCTGACCTTGCTAATGCTCTTGTGGTTGAATGCAATCAAATCCTCACAGCAATGTTACTTTTGGTGCTTGATAAGCTTTGTCTGGGAAGTTTCTGTAACTTGAGTGATTAGGGACGAGATCCATGATAGCGCAAACTGACAAAGCTCACTAAACAAAATATTTGCCACGTAGCGTGTTTAAAGTTGTAGTAACTCCAGGCTCCTGCAGATGGCGCTGCACGTGGATGACGGCTCTATAAATCCCTGTGGGGTGTGAGTGACGGGATCCATAGATTGGGAAGAGGTGCTACAGTGCAGGGAATGTCTCGTTCCATGTGTGGAAAACGCTCCAGAGCAGATGTTAATGATTGGCTAAAAGGAGGGACTGCATGTGGGCGTGGCCAAAGTCCATAGTGTGAAGGAAGTAGCTGAATGTGCAGGTGTGTGGAAGCGTACGGTCATACGGGTCTACCAGCAGTGGATACAATCCCAGTCTACAGGGAATTCTCCTCGGAATTGTGCCAGGAGGGAAGGCATCCACCAAATCTGGGCTTTGTAGGCGAAGATTTTATCTAACTGGGGTCTTAGGAACACAGCATGGCTACTGATTGGAAATGGGTGTGAACAGAAGGCCTAGAATTCACATGAGGGTGACCTCTGTGGGCAAGGAGGGGAAACAGCAGCACTGGATGTGACATATATATATGTATATATATACACACACTTCTATAATTACACCAAACATGTAACCATGGCTACATCCCTGTTTACTCTACTAATGCTATACCCATTTCTGTGGTCACGCTACGCAATAAACACATTCCCATGCTGAACCAAAACAGCTGGATGCTGTTAGATGGAGGCCAAAAGAAGCAAACGCAAAGGAATTTGAAATATTTGAAAGCACTGAGCTGATATAAAAGCAGAATGGATATGCAAGTCAATTAATAAGAGGATAATCCGCTGTGTCAGCCAGTGGCGATTCCAGGATCTTATTTCCTCGTTTCTTTACGGCCAAATAAATGCCTTCGAATTCAAACGAGCCCCATAATAATCTCATAACATCTCCAAACAAATTTGCATACATTATTCACACTGTACACATTTATTATTCAGAGTTCAGATGGATCACTTACACATACTGTAGTAGCCTTTAGCCGGGGCCTGTATACAGCTCGCTGTGCTTTCCTGGCTCTCCAGATTTATATATTAGCATTTATATATTAATTCATACAAAAAATTATAACGCCTTGTTCGCTAACCCAACACGCCAGACGTCTC
>JAMWET010002009.1:12500-95000 GCA_024036415.1 Prochilodus magdalenae | reverse complement strand
TGCGTGAGTGTGTGAGTGTGTCTGCGTGAGTGTGTCTGTGTGAGTGTGTGTGTGTATAAGTGTGTGTGTGTGTGTGTGAGAAAGTGTGTGAGTGTGTGTGTGAGAATGTGTGTCTGTGTGTGTGAGTGTGTGTGTGAGAGAGTGTGTGTGTCTGCGTGAGTGTGTGTGTGTATAAGTGTGTGTGTCTGCGTGAGTGTGTGTGTGTATAAGTGTGTGTGTCTTCGTGAGTGTCTGCTTGAGTGTGTGTGTGTATAAGTGTGTGTGTCTGCGTGAGTGTGTGTGTGTATAAGTGTGTGTGTCTGCGTGAGTGTCTGCTTGAGTGTGTGTGTGTATAAGTGTGTGTGTCTGCGTGAGTGTGTGTGTGTATAAGTGTGTCTGCGTGAGTGTGTGAGTGTGTCTGCGTGAGTGTGTCTGTGTGAGTGTATGTGTGTATAAGTGTGTGTGTGTGTGTGTGTGTGTGAGAAAGTGTGTGAGTGTGTGTGTGAGAATGTGTGTCTGTGTGTGTGAGTGTGTGTGTGAGAGAGTGTGTGTGTCTGCGTGAGTGTGTGTGTGTATAAGTGTGTGTGTCTGCTTGAGTGTGTGTGTGTATAAGTGTGTGTGTCTGCGTGAGTGTGTGTGTGTATAAGTGTGTGTGTCTGCGTGAGTGTCTGCTTGAGTGTGTGTGTGTATAAGTGTGTGTGTCTGCGTGAGTGTGTGTGTGAGAGAGTGTGTGTGTCTGCGTGAGTGTGTGCACCTGTGAGAGGATGTATTCTAACAATCACTGGCCTGCAGAGCTATATTTCAGCTACTGGCATCATCACTCTGCAGAGTTAATAAAAGTTAGAGCTCATTAATATTCGCCTTTAATCTGAGTCGTTGGAGTAAATGATCAGTGCATGTGTTATTCTCCTGATCTATTAACCTCAGCGCTGGAAATAATGAGAGTCTTTTATCTTTGCGCTGTACAGTTACTGATGTGATGTGAAACAGCACTGATCACCTGTGATCACCTAAAACTAAAAGTTCAACTATGGATCAGCTTGTTATTCATGACAGTTTGCAAAAGTTCAGATAAGATCTCAGCTCCACCGACCATATAGGACACCCTGTAGTTCTACAGTTCCAGACTGTAGTCCATCTGTTCCTCTGTATACTGTATTACATAGACTTCCATTCATTTTCAGCCCCATTCAAACTCTTTGGACTAATTCGGGCAGATCCCCAAACTCTACGCCACAGCCATACTGACCTGAACTCCCATTAATGTTTGGCAACTAGCTAGCAACATGCTAAAGCTGCCTAATCACTTTGGATGCCCTTCAGCATATTGTCACTGTCCAAAGATAAACAAGTATCTCCAAAATGGCAAATTTACAGGAGAAGCCAAAACCTCATTTAACTTTAATGTAAGTCAATGGAACCAGACATCTTCCAATTCCAGTTTTGGGCCTGTTGGTCCATTCATCATGGGATTCTCACTAAGTGATCATTCTCACTCAGTGTAAACAGCAGGTGATGTGTTCAAATGATGTGTAAAAGGAAAAATGAAGTAAAAAAAAAAAAAAAGTATACGGTTTATAGACAATATAATGGGTGCCATAACTTTTGCACAGACAATATTTAATGGTTTATTTTCTCCAATCAGAGGAAACCTATCATATTGCAGGAGTGCCATGAAGTTGAGCCTCACGCTGACCTTCGATGTCTCATGATTAGCTTGACACAGCCTCTGATGCACACTGGTGCCCTTTTCTACAGACCACCATAGACCGCTTGTGTCTCTGTGTCTGGGTGTGTGTACAGTGTAGCTTTTGACAAATCAGAAACAAATGAAACTAGGAGAGTGCATTTCCTGAAGAACAAGATTGCACAGCTCAAGCATGTTGATAGCAAGTTGTTGCTAAAAATGAATGTGAGTCTATGGAAGGAAAGATGGATGCATTAACAACACATAGAGAAGAGTCATTATGTCTATGGATTGATGTTTGGGAATCTGCTCTGCTCCTACACACAGTTTGGTGGCTGTAGGTTAAAGGAGACAATGGGGTTTAAATGGGGGCGAAAATGAATGGGAGTCTAAGGGAGGAATGAGGGATGAATTAACAACGCATAGAGGAGTGCGGGACAGCATGGCTGTGCATTGGCGTTTGGCGATTTACCTCGAGTTACCACATGCAGGGTAGCTGTAGATTAAAGGAAACAATAGAGTTTGAATGAAGGTGAAAAAGAATGGGAGTCTATGGGAAGAAGGAGGGATGAATAAATGACACATAGAGGAGTGTGGGTCAGTATGGCTGTGGATTAGAGTTTGGGGATCTGCCCTGAGTGAGTACATGCAGGGTGGCTGTAGGTTAAAGGAGACAATAGGGTTGCCTGGGGCTAACAATGAATGGGAGTCTAAGGGAGGAACGAGGGATGAATTAATAACGCATAGAGGAGTGCGGCACAGTATGTCTATGCATTGGCGTTTGGCGATCTGCCTTGAGTTACTACATGCAGGGTAGCTGTAGATTAAAGGAAACAATAGAGTTTGAATGGAGGTGAAAATGAATGGGAGTCTATGGGAAGAAGGAGAGATGAATAAATGACACATAGAGGAGTGTGGGTCAGGATGGCTGTGGATTAGAGTTTGGGGATCTGCCCTGAATCAGTACATGCAGTCTGGTGGTTTGACTGGGGCTGAAAATGAATGGGACTCTATGGGAGGAACGAGGGATTGGGGAAAAAAGATCGCCAAACGCCAATGCATAGACATACTGTGCCGCACTCCTCTATGCGTTATTAATTCATCCCTCGTTCCTCCCTTAGACTCCCATTCATTGTTAGCCCCATGCAAACCCTATGGTCTCCTTTAACCTACAGCCACCCTGCATGTGGTAACTCGAGATAAATCGCCAAACGCCTCATGCACATTCCTTCTGCCCATAGACTCCCATGTCCTCTTTTTTTACATTCATTCAAACTCTATCGGCCGATCAATTTCCTGCCATGTGGTAGCACTCGACCCACACGCCAATGCTGTCCCGCACTCCTCTATGCGTTGTTAACCTTTAGTGTTCGATGCAGTGTCTGATGCTCCTCAGTGCCCTATACAAGGATTTCAGAGAGGGGGGTCCTTGCAGAGCACCATGGGAAGCCAAACCGAACCTAACAAACTTTTGCCGGCTCATTCAAGGTCATCCCCGAGCCCTTGCTTTAATCTGACGGGAGAAATCCGAGCCGATCGTTCCGGTCTGTCCTGCAGCCAGAGCGGAAGCTGATATTTAACAGCGCCGTGGGCTCCCTGGGTATAATTAAAAACCCCAAACAATCTTATCTCCATCGAGACGGCCTTGGTTTCCGCCGCTGATAAAATGACGCCGCGACCTCCGCCTCCAAAGGTGAGCTCCACGCCGGCCGGCTCCTCCGAACGAGCCGAGGCCTCCTTTTATTTTCCCGATGCGTAACCGCCAAAGCCGCTTCCTTCCTTAACCACAGCGCCCCCTCCCCACCCGCTGCTCACGCAACCAGAGTCTAATTTTTATCAAAGCTTTAATTGACTCGCCCCGCTGCGCCCGGAGGTCGATAATAATCCAGAGGTGACAGTGACCCAAAGAAATCAGGCTACAACCCCCCCACCAACCTCTTCACACAGGTCACCCAGGCAGCGTGGAACTAATCACGGTGTTTATGTCACCAACACTCACACAGCGCCGCGCTCCTCTCCACGGGAACCCTCCTAATTACCCCAAAAAAGAAGCGGCTGGTAATTAGCATAAATTATCCGGCGAGGCCCGTTATTTCTCCCCCTCCTCCTCCGAGGCTTTCTGGGGAGAGGTTAAGTTAGTAATCAGCGGCTTTCGTCACCCGACCGCCGCGAAGCTTGATTGGGACACTTTGGGTGAGGTTTTGACATAATTGGGTGTTTGGAAGCTTTGTTTGCAGACGGTTTTATCAGCATCTACTTCCGAGGCCCGGGAAAAGGTTAACGAGTTTCCAGGACAGCTCTTCCCGAGGAGAATAATGACAAGTGGCGCCGGGGTTATGTCTTAACGCCTGAGCTTTCATTCATACTCGGCGAGATCGTTAAAGCCGAGCCTAATAACGATATTTGGAGGGAGGGTGCGCGCACGCGAGGGTGCGGGGAGGCCGCTTCCTGCTCTCGTTGACGATGAGTCACGGCGGAGCATCTGGAGGAGAATAGGAGGAATTAAGCAGCTGAGTGAGTGGTGAGATGAGGCTATCAGCTTACAGAGGAGCTGAGTCACAGAAATGAAGTGGATGCTACTTGTCTTCTGACCGAGCTATCAGTCCTTGTTTAATTATCCAGGAATCGCACCGCTCTGACCCGTTCGGAGATGCTTGGGAAGTGCCTGTGGGTTTAGTGAGGCGGCCTAGTGAGGAAGGGATGTCTGGTATGCTCTACGGCTAACGCACTAGCAGGCGACAGCTGCTTATGTCGTTCTGATTTTGTCCAAACCATAGAAACATGTCATATGATCAGGAGCGTCTTTGACTTTCAGTCTTAATATCCTGACCCGCTGACCTTCAGTGTTGGACGATGCGAGTCTCTGATGCGCCTCGGTGCCCTTAGCGATGATGTCAGAGGGGTGTTCTGCAGACTACCATAGACTTGCGTGTGGGTGTGGGTGTGAACATGGTCCAGCTTCTGACAAGGTTTTGCTAAAGATGAATGGGACTCTATGGGAGAAATGAGGACTGTATTAACAACACATAGAGGAGTGCGGGTCAGTATGGCTGTGGACTGGGTAAGTCAAACAAGACGAGTCGGACCAACATTGAATTTGTGCCTAAGGTTCTGCCCTCAGATGTATATGAGTGTAGATGGTGTATATGAAGTGGTGTCTGTCGGTGGAGCAGAAGTAGACTAGATGGGCATGTACTTTTCGTTGCTGTACATTCTTAAAGGGAAGAATATTGGAAACTTAACACTGTTTTTCAGGAAACCGTCACTCGGATCAAAAAGCTGTATACCAGCACACCATGCCTGATCAGACTGACCATCCTGGAGTTGGAATTATGTTGATATCTTGAAAACTGTGGGATGAGGACAAGTAATGGGCATCACAAATAATAATAAGAAGAAAGTAGAAGGAAGAAGAAGAAAAAAGAAGGAGAAAGAAAAAGAGGAAAAGAAGAAGAAGAAGAAGAAAGGAAGAGAAGAGGAAAAGAAGAAGAAAAAGTAGGACAAAGAAGAAGAAGAAGAGAAGAGGAAAAGAAGAAGAAGAAGAAGAAAGGAAGAGGAGAAGAAGAAGAAGAAAGGAAGAGAAGAGGAAAAGAAGAAGAAAAAATAGGACAAAGAAGAAGAAGAAGAAAAAGAAGAAAAAAGTAGGAGAAAGAAGAAGAGGAAAAGAAGAGAAGAGGAAAAAGAAGAAGTAGTAGGACGAAGAAGAAGAAGAAAGGAAGAGAAGAGAAGAGGGAAAGAAGAAGAAAAACAAGAAAAAAGTAGGAGAAAGAAGAATAGGAAAAGAAGAAAAAGAAGAAGAAGAAGAAAGGAAGAGAAGAGTTAAAGAAGAAGAAGAAGAAGAAAAAAGTAGGAGAAAGAAGAAGAAGGATAAGATTATAAGAAAGGAAGAGAAGAAGAAGAAGAGAAGAGGAAGAAAGAAGAAAGAATAAGGAGAAGGAGAAGAGAAGAAGAAGGAGAGAACAATAATAAGAAGAGGAAGGAGAAGAGAAGAAGAAGAAAGGAAGAGAAGAGAAGGAGAAGAAGGAGAGGAGGGAAACAGGTAACAGTAGTCACTAATGATTGAGTAGGAAACCTAACCGCTGGTTAACCTAGCTATCAGAGAACCTCCTCACCAGAGACCCCAACAACATCCGCTACTTTCCTCCACACTCCATTCTGCTTCGGGTGGCCCGTGTGTGTCAGACGTTCTGAATCAACACAGAGCTCATTTAAAATCTCCAATCGGCTTCACAACATTCCGGCTCCACGCTCCCAGTGAGGAGGCCAGTGAAGAGAGACAGTGGCAGGATACAGCTCTCTATGAGTCTCTTCTCAGTGTGTAGCACCTCAGTGTTGAGTCGAGGAAGAATGTTCAGAGAGCCGAGGCCGGGGAATTTGGACCCCCATGTCTACAACAGGTCTGAGGGGATCGAACTGCTCCCCATGGAGCCACAGGAGACAGGGATTTGATTCCTGGTCTGTAATGCAGTGTTAAATGTCCGCACAACTTAGAGACTGGAATGTCCCACCCGTAGGGTACCCAACACCATGCCTTATTTAAACTCGCGTCTCCTTGCCTGAGCACGCAGGCCAGTGTTCACCTCACAGCTCATACAGGAGTGGGCGTTCCCAAGCCATGATCTAATAACACACGGATATCCCATGACTCCTGGAATGGCAGTGTATGTGATGGCTGACGGAGTGATGGTGATTTTTGACTGATGATGATTTTCCGAGACGTCTCCACTTTCCGGCCACAATAACATAAATCCGTGTTGACTGTTTGAATAAGTTAGAACAAACTTTGCATAAAATTGGCTTTGATGAACTGCATCATCCGCTGGAATTCCTCCCCCGCTCCTCTCCTCCACTCACGCCTTCAATCGGCAGCTCTCATATCTGTCACAGCCTTCCCCCCCTGACAGATTAAATGTGATGTTTTCAAATGGAGCGCCGGCTCAGGGTTTTTTTTTGGTCGTTCCGTCGCCTCCCATATTCCATAACGCGGAGTTTGAAAAATAATAAAGATATTAAATCTGCGCGATAAAACGAAATTACTTACCGAGGCCCTGCTATTTTAATGTATTCTGTTTTATTTTTGTATTCATTGAAATGCGGTTTTCCAATTTCACCCCGGTCCGGCACCACAGAGCCTCGTCTCCCTTGATGCCGCGAGTCATTCTGAAATCATTTGGGCTCTTCCATCCCGACTCGTTGATTTGCATGTATTAGCGCGTCCTTGTGCTTTTTGCACACGTGTGTGTGTGTGTGTGTGTGTGCGTGTGTATTGATTAATGTGGAACCAATTTATTCATGATGTTCAACAGCTATTTGCTCCTGAGAGGCCTTCTGAGATCATGCAATTCAAACCTAATCTGTTCATGTGGCGTTCGTGAAAACTGACTCTGGACCAACCCATACAGTGACTAATAAAACGCAATTAGAGAGCGACTATCGCCCATCATACCTCATAAACCGCTGACGAGTCCGCTTTATCGCTTAAGCAAACAGAAAAGAGCTGGGTTTGTTTCGCTGTCAAGGTAGACCGGCCGTGAAAGGGTAGACATCTCTCTTAATCTCCAATCACCAGGAACAAATACATACACCGCTAATCGCTAATATCCTTTTAATGGCTTTGGAAATTGGAAATTAAACGAGTGGCCAAGGGTTCCTAAAAAGATGGTTCTGTGAAAGGTCCTTCAGTATAGGAAATTTTTAGGTTTCTACATACACTATATTACCCAAAGGATTCCCTCCCCAATCCAAATCATTAAATTCAGGTGTTCCAGTCACTTCCATGGACACAGGTGTATAAAACCGAGCACCTAGACCTGCAGACTGCTCCTACAGACGTTAGTGAGAGAATGGGTCGCTCTCTGGAGCTCAGTGAACTCCAGCGTGGTCATGTGATAGGATGCTCCACCTGTGCTACAAGTCCAGTGGTGAAATTCCCTCCTACTAAATATTCCACAGTCCACTGTCAGTGGGATTAGAACACAGTGGGAGCGATTGGGAACGACAGCAGCTCAGCCACAGTGGTAGACCACATACAATGACAGAGCGGGGTCAGCGGATGCTGAGGGTCATAGGTCACAGAGGTCACCAACTTTCTACAGAGTCCATCACTACAGACCTCCAAACTTCATGTGTCCTTCAGATCAGCTCAGGAACAGTGTGTAGAGCTTCATGGAATGGGTTTCCATGGTGTGCAGCTGCACCCAAGCCTACATCACCAAGTGCAGTGCAGAGCGTGGAACGCAGTGGTGTAAAGCTCCGCCCCTGGACTCTAGAGCAGTGGAGGCGTGTTCTCTGGAGTGACCAATCACGCTTCTCCGTCTGCAGTCTGATGGATGAGTCTGGGTTTGGTGGTACCAAGAGAGTGGTACATGTCTGACTGCATTGTGCCTAGTGTAAAGGTTGGTGGAGGGGGGATTATGGTGTGGGGGTGTTCCAGTGAGACTGCAAGCCAGACCTCACAAATGCTGTTCTGGAAGAATGGTCAGAAATTCCCATTAACACATTCCTAAACTATGTGGAAAGCCTTACCAGAGGAGCTGAAGCTGTTATAGCTGTAAAGGGTTGCCGGACATCATATTAAACTCTTTGGGTTAAGAATGGGACGTCCATTCGAGGGCATGTGAAGTACCAACAGTTTCCTCTGTAGTTACAAGCCATGAAGAAGCCAGAAAGATTCGATATCCTGTACAACCATTAACAAGACCTTCACTGTCAGGCCGCAGAATCATTTTCCCATGCAAACATCCATTTAAGCATAAAGGGAAATCGTTGTGGATGTCCAACAACTTAGGAACCTCCAAGGTGCATGTCTGCCATGAATGGGAAGCTGCTGGAACACCGTCTATAGTCAAGAAGGTTTTATATTTCCATGGACTAGGAGTTTGCCTTCCAAGGAAGAAGTCCCTGTTCCAAAATCAACATCTTCAGGCTTGACTACTGACCTGATGCTGACCTCAAGGTTAAAGAAGAATCCTCTGGGCAGAAGCTTTTGTGGTCAAAGATGAAGTTGTCTAGATTTGTTTGGAGAAGTTAATGTGAGCCATTCAACACAAAGGACACTGTACCCACTGTGAAGCATGGCGGTGGTAGCATCAGCAACATGCTCTGGGCTGTTTTGGGAATTCCAATGGAATGTGTGCATTGCAAAAGGGGGTGACGTAATGAAAGGGAAGGAAGAACACCTCAGACCCTGGCCTAAAGGTGAGGCATTCAAGCCCAAGAACACGGCACCAATTGTGAAGTATGGTGGTGGTAGCGTTGTGCTCGGGGTTGTGCTGCCTGTGGAACTGGTATATTGCAAGTGGATGGAGTGATAAAGTGGGAACACCTGAGACTGTTATGGCACCACCACATAAAGGTGAAACCTTCAACCCCAGGAACACTGTCCTGACTGTGAAGCATGGTGGTGGTAGCATTGTGCTCTGGGTCCATTTGGTTGCCTGTGGAACTGGTACTGGGAGATTCAACCCCAGGAGCACTGTCCTGACTGTGAAGCGTGGTGGTGGCAGCATTGCACGCTGGGGCTGTTTTGCTGCCTGTGGACCGGATACATTGCAAGTGGAATGATGCAAACAGGAACACCTTACACATATTCAGCTTCACTTCACACCATCAACTAGCTACCTGACTTAGACGTGTTATTGAGTGACCACCAAACACACGTTAAAGCTGACAGTGGAATAAATACACCAAGTTTAGGAATGGCCTTTTGGAAAGTCCTAATTTCAAAAGCATGTGGACTGTTCCTAAAAGTCAACAGCAAATTTAATCGGACTGGGCCAGTTTTGCCAAGAGGGGTGGTCAAGCTGCCAAGAAGCTGCTTCTGAAAACTACAGATTCATGGACTTTGTGAGACGGGATGGGAGAGGAGAAGCGGAGGGATGCATATATAGTGGTGATTTTAACTGTATAAACAGGCCTTTTGGTCAGTTCTCATCTTTTCAGTATGCTACACTCAGTTTGGGGGGGAATTTCCGGAATTACTGTCAGTTGCATCCACTACCTAAGATGAAATCCATTTCACTGCTGTTTAACTTGCATAATGAGAGCCTCTTAAACAGCAACGGCATGGAGTTCTTAAAAATCTTAGAGAACTTTTAAACACTACTGATAGACACGGTCACGTCTTTGGATGCTTCTTACACCATCACTGCACTGAAAGAAGAGCTGCACCCAAATGAAATCAACCGGCAGGAATGAAACCTGGTGGGTAGGTTGAGAAATGCAATTCATGCTGCAGATGTAAAGTAAGCAAAGACCTGCCTTATTGCCGTACCTGACTGACTGTACGAGGTCCTGTTGGGGCTTTGGGAAGCGGGATGGTCATGTGGATATTACCATAGCATGATGTTGGTGGCAGGGGATGGAAGAAGGCATGCACCAGCAACATGAATGATCTGGGAGACCTACGTACAGGGAGAACTGATGGATTGTCAGGCATACGCAGAATGACCCAACAGCCACAATCCTGGACCTTCAGAGAGCGGTGGTGTCCTCTATGAGTCATCCTGTTAGTGCAGCACCACTGGCAGACGGCTGCACCACACAGGACTACATGCACACAGACCATTACTACGACTGTCCTTAACACCACGCCACCGTCACCAAAGACTGCAGTGGTGTCGTACCAGACTGTCATGGAGTGACTCAGAATGGCAGCGGGTCATCTCCAGTGACGAGTCCCGCTTTAGTCTTGGTGGAGACGCCCAACGAATCCGTGTGTGGAGGCACCGTGGTCAGCACCGAGATGAACGGTTTGTTGTCAGACATCCAGAAGGCCTGGTGTCCCTCCACCTCCACCCCTATCGCACCATCTGCAGGAACTGTGTGAGGATGTTCAAGCTGCATGGGATGGATTATCACAGGACACCATTAGGAACCTCTACAGCTCCATACCGAGACGTCTGGCGTGTTGGGTTAGCAAACACGGCGGCCCGACGCCATACTGAGAGACAGACTTCTGTATGTGTAGCTCAATAAATATTGATCATATCAGTCTAAATTTATCACCAGTTATTGATCCTGGTTACCTTTATCTTCCTTCCCAACAGCACCGCACTCCCACACCTCCTTCTGGGTGCAGCAGTTCTTTTGATGATGAGTGTATATCAGATCACTAATGTATATTCTTTCATATCATCTAAGAAGAGGTTGATACTTGAGCGCTCTTGAGAAGCTCAGAAACAGTTAAGTTAGTTGAAAGATGTTTTTTAATCAGATTCCGAGCACAGCGCTCTCTCCCTGCTGGAATTATCTAGCTCACGTACTGAAAGTCAAGCTTAAGGAGACCCTTGATACAGTAGCCCCAGTTAAATGAAAGAAAACTCACGTGCTTCTAAAATGCCTTGGGTAAATAAAGAAATAGGGCAGCTTAGGCGAGGCGGCTGAGAGGTTGAACTGGAGCAAACGGAAGTGCTGATAAATTAAGACGGTGTGAAAGAACAGGTGTCAGTTTACAACACCACCGTTAGGAAACCAGCACTGAGTAGGTCTAATTACCAAACCCAAAGACTGTAGTGAGGTACTCTTTTCCACTACTGACGACTTCATTAACCCAAACTCCTACACTAACTTGCCTCGCAGTGTTAAGTCAGGATGTCTAGGATAGAATCTAACATTGCTGGGTGTCTGGCCACACCACTGGTGTCACTCCACCTGCCTCCATGAACTATCTGCAGGAACTGTGTGAGGATGTTCAAGCTGCATGGGATGGATTATCACAGGACTCCATTAGGAACCTCTACAGCTCCATACCGAGACGTCTGGCGTGTTGGGTTAGCAAACACGGCGGCCCGGCGCCATACTGAGAGACAGACTTCTGTATGTGTAGCTCAATAAATATTGATCATATCAGTCTAAATTCATCATCAGTTATTGATCCTGTGGACTGCGAGTATTTGTCTTGCTTCCGGGTTCTTCTCTGGGTTCTTCTGAACTCCAATACCCAGAATGCTCAGCTCAGTGATGTCATTACCATGCGCTCCCCATCAGCCAGTCACATTTCACACTCGGCCTCTCCATCCTCGGAGTTCTAATAGCCGTTTATATAGGCCTTATAGGTCTGTTTATCTCATTGCTACTGGTTTGACCCTTTGGTCCGTTCTCTGGTTCTTCTTTTGTGTAGTTCACCGTCTGTTTGGTCTTCCGGTTTTGTAATTTTGGACTTTTTCTGATTTTAAATTGCATTTCCTTTTGGACTTGTTCGCTCCCAACTGGACGTTTTCCCCTCACGAAAATAGTCAAGCCAAGTGAAGTCAAGATTTATTTATATAGCACTTTTAACTACAGATGGTGTCACACAGCAGCTTTACAAAGAATCTGACGTTCGAGCTCCCTGTGAGCAAGCCGAGGGCGACAGAGGCAAGGAGAACCTCCCTTAGTTAGGAAGGAAGAAACCTCGAGAGGAACCAAGACTCAGAATGGGAACCCGTCCTCCTCAGGTCAACACTAGATACAAGACAGCACAGGAAAGAAGTGTATGGTGTTTGTAGGGTGGAGGAATGAATGTCTGATTAGTCTGTAGTTAAGCAGTCGGGTCATCGGATGGGTCAGCAGGACGCAGGCCAAGCCTCCACAGTGCAGGACAGCCAGGAGCTCCGTGGTGGTTAAAGCCGAGCAGTGGCTCCCTGTCAGAGCAGATGGTTGGCTCTTCACTTTGGTTCGTTCTCCTGGCATTACGGTACTAAGTCCACTGTATGTATATTTTTGAATCAGCATGTATAATTTTGTCCCTATGTGAAACGCCTCCATCCATCAAACCTGTGCACCAGTTTCTGATTGCTTTCTATTAAAGCCACCTGGTTTCAGAGAAAGAGCTGTTCCAGGAACCCACCGAAAGCCCGATATTGCCTTGACGTTCATGTCCTGTATCTAAACCTGTGACCGCGATCACAACTCTCAGGCATAAAGAGAAACATACCCCAGAAACACCCCATAATATCCTTCATAACTACTGTATGATACTGAGAGCGTATAACAGAGACACCACAAGGCAAACTTCACACACGCCCACGCAGAGAGAGAATCTCGTCCACTCTCGGTGCTAAGAGTGCTATTATCTGCTGGGAGCCGAGAAGCTGAGGAGGAGGACCAGCACCAGCCCTGCATTTTCATTTCCTCCCTTTTTTCGTCGATAGTGCTGTTTCATCACTTTCCCCACTGGATGACGGCGTCACCTGCTGAAGAGTGACTTACCGCAGCAAGGCTGAGCCTCTCAGTAAGCGTGTTGATTTACTCTAGTAATGATAAGCTCATTTAGGCCACTGCCAGGGTCCTCAGGGACCACGTGACCCAAAGGGGTCTCAAATACTAGCGGCCGATATAAACAATTCATGAGCGAACTGCCAAAGCGAACCGAATGATATACCTGATATACCTTTATGTGAAAAAGGATTTGCACCCAGAAGGAATCGACCATCAGAAATGAAACCTGATGTCCAGAAGACCTGGTGTCACTCCATCCTCTACCCCTACCGCACCATCTGCAGGAACTGTGTGAGGATATTCAAGCTGCATGGGATGGATTATCACAGGACACCATTAGGAACCTCTACAGCTCCAGCAGTGTCTGAGCAGAGTCCCTGGGGTGTGTAGGTGCATGACCCTGCAGTAGGGACCACTTCTGTTTTTTTCGGGCCGTAGACGTCAGCAAGACTTCTGGTTATGTGCATTTAAGGTCTGACTCTCGGCCTCAAGCCATGATGGCCTGAAGGCTAGTGGGCGCAGTAAACTGCATGCCCTGACGCAGTTCCTCTGGCATCAGTTTGCCCAGCACCTTCGTGGCGGCCTCCAGCGGCGGGTGAACTAACTTCACTTCTGTAAGCGACTGACTTCAACCTGGAAACTAAGCTGATTGATGCCCACACAGAAGACTCAGGCTATGAGAAGAGATCCTGGTGTTCCCAGCATCATTTCCACAGTCCGAGAAAACGGGAACTTCATCAAACAGGATAGGCCAAGGTAGGACTTCACATGTGCTGCCTTGAAAGGCAACCATGGACCTTCCTGTCGACCTGGGACACAGCAAACAACATTATGGGTTTAGGCAATACACTGCCGTGTAAAGGATCCCGGACGCATCCACTCGTGTTCTCCCTCCGTCCGAGCGTGGTGGAGCGAGGGTTCGCAGGACTGAGCGCGGTGAGGCATTTCTGGGCTTTCTCTGCACCAGGCAGGGGGTACACTTCGAGCAAAATGTTCTCTCCAGTAACACTGTATCAGCACACATACTCTCTCTCCCTCTTTGTCTCTCTCCCTCTCTCTCTCGTCCCAATCTGCTACATTTTCCCCGCAGTAAGCACCACAGGACTCCGTACCGCCATCACTTCAGCACTCTCCTGCACTGCCGGGCTGCTGTTAGTTTGCCAGGAGGGACAGCTGCTTACTGAAGTGCTGGGCTCTGCTTTACTTCCTCAGTCGTCTCCGCTATCAGCGTTCACAATCGCCGAGCCTCACCCGCACCTCGTCAGTAGTTTCTCTTCATCACAAATACAGACGATTAGTCAGGATGTTCGCTCGCGCTGGCGCTACAAGGCTAATGTGGTTAACAAGTGAAGGAGGCCTAGCTAATCCTTTAGCATCATGCTATGCTTTCCTTCAGCAACTTTTTATGTGGCTCCTGAGGCTGGGTGACAAACTGCTACCTATAAACACGGACTAAATTGAGCTTTCAGTGCAGGTACTCCTACTGCTTATACCCATGCAGTGGACCATGGTCCATTTTATAGATAACCATTCGTCATAGAACTCTGAAGTCATGCCCATTCTGCGGATTAGCTGAATCAAAAGTGCTATAACTATGCGTATGCATGGGACCGCTCTTATCCACTGAGCCAAGGACACTTCAAGGTTCCCCTTAGCTGTGTCAATCAATCAATCAATCAATCAATCAATCAATTAATCAAACAGTCAATCAATTATTGTTCATATAGTGCTGTTTACAACTGGTGTTGTCTCAAAGCAGCTTCACAGAAAGCCAGTTTGTATAAAGGAAAAGAAATGGATATGGATAATGGAAGTCCATGGATAGAAGTTAGACGGGAAGTCCGGGTCCATGCCTGACTCGAGTAAGCCAGAGGCAACAGTTGCACAGAAAACCTCCCTTAAAGTAGGGAAGAAACTTCGAGAGGTACCAGGCTTGAGGGAGGAGCGCTTCCTCCTCCTAAGAGCTAAGACTTCGGTGCCTGTGGTGATGCTCTGGGAAGCCTGAGAAATTTGGATCATGTAGGTCAGTGGGGACATGAAGTTAGAATGAAGTCCATAGATCAGACCAGTGTGAGGTGGCCTGTCCAGCGAGCCCTGGCTCACATCATTAGGCTTTGGAAAGCCAAAGATACGGACACCGGATTCTTGGACGTTCGTACTTGGGTCAGGCGTTGATGCCTGTGGTGAAGGTATGGGAAGCCGGAGAAATTTAGATGGGTGGTGATGTGTATTTTACTCCTCACATATTAGCATTGTACTCTTATATGAAAAGTAACAGGCCAGTAGGGTTAGATTCTTTCTTTAGAGGGCCTCATATCGTTGAGATGTGTTGATGGACAGGTTGACCTCTAGACTGGTCAGAAAACATAGTAACATATGGAAGCGATCAGAGAGATGGAGAAGGTAAAGAATGAAGACATTGAGTGATACTCTGTTTTGCTTAGGTGTGTCATTTTTCAAATGACACCACTGATAATGTATTCCAGCTGAGGGCACCTAAGGACTGTATAAGAGGACCCTCTTTGGAGAGGTCCGGGAGAGAGTCAGGGACGTTCGGATTGGCAGAAGGCTCTCTCCGGCACTGCCAAGTTGTGGTACCCGATAACCAACTTGTAAATAAATACTTTACAATTAACTTGGCGTGTCTGTGGTTCCGTTCTTCCATCAACCGGCCGCACAGCTCTGGTAAACGACAGTGGAGAAATGTTAGTGATGCTAGTGTTAATGAAGTCCATAGATGAGATCAGTGTAAGCTGTCCTGTCCAACAAGTCCTGGATAGCATTGCCTGCCCTCGGGAAACCAGGTACATGGACCCTAAACAGCCAGGCTCGTCACCTGTTGCCTTTTCCGAGGCGTCCATGTTGTTATTGTCAGAATCATGTGGTCAGCAACTTGTCAACATCAAGCTTAGGGTGTCTTTGCCGAGCAGTGAAGTTGGATAGTCTGTGCAACTCCAGAACATACAGTACGGGAAACCAAACTCCAGGGATGGGAAGCGTCGGTCATGTACGCAGTGGTTCCGTGGCTGGGGTCCAGGGAGGTTCTGGGCATACCCGCGTTTTCCGTTGTTGTTGATGATTCACTGAATTAGGTGTGTATTTCAGTGCACCAGCCGAACAGCACCGCACTGAGGTCTAATTCCCTGTATCCATCCTTCGGAAGGCCATCAAATGGATTTGAGGGGGACGAGTAAATAGGGGATACTCCTTCAGAGCCTCGGTGCACTATGTGCCGGCCGATGAGTGTTCTCTGCGGAACTCCCTCTCGCCCACACACACCAGCATGACCAGCACTTCCTCTGCTAGGCGGGACCACCTTTCCATTCCCACTCGGTCTAGCCGCTTCCCCACACCCCGCACCCCCCTGCGGTCCATTCGCCGTCTTCTCGTTTTGCGGTGAGTCACTGCCACAATTAAGCTTGCTTTCCTTTGTTTCTCTCTCTCGTTCTTACTCTCTCGCTCACTCCCTCACTCGCTCTCGTCCTCCCATCTCATTTAGAAACAGCCACGCTCCACTCCGCTCGCCCGGGCCCCACAGGCAATTTAGGGAAACTAGGCCAAAATGAAATATGGGCGCAATAAAAACACACAAGACTTCAATTGCACAGGGGCAATAAAAACCTGAGCAAGTGTGCACATGGAGGGACACTAAACAGCGTGTTAGATGGCTAAGTATGTTATTAGGAGATGGCCAAACGAGGTCCTCTCTCGCATGCTCTCCCTCAGGTCCTGGAGCGGAACCGTAAAGCCTGACTCAGGTGTTACCCGCCGATCCCGGATCAGCGGATTGCAGAAAACTCATTCGGCTCTGCGAGGGAAGGGAGCGTGGCTACCCCTGTGAGAGTCTTGAGACTGCTTACTCTGGTTATGAGCTCGTGGGTTCATTTGGGTATACACATATGTTTCCAGCACCTTCTGGGGACCAAAACACAAAGATTTTGGGTGATTAGTTCCGCTCGGCAAGGCTGTTTTTTCCTCTCCAAAGCTGCTGTTTAATTAAAATCTGGGTTATTACACGGGGCTCCATTCTAGAGTCAGAATTACTCAGACGTGGTGATAGGAACCGGACGTCTAAAGAGTTTAGTGGCTCTGAAAGCTCCATGGTTATACGTACAGGGGACAATGAAACTGAAACACCTGGTTTTAGACCACAATCATTTATTAGTATGGTGTAGGGCCTCCTTTTGCGGCCAATACAGCGTCAGTTGGTCTTGGGAATGACATATACTGCGTCCTGCACAGTGGTCAGAGGGAGTTTAAGCCATTCTTCTTGCAGGATAGTGGCCAGGTCACTACGTGATGCTGGTGGAGGTTCGTCCTTCTTGGTGGTATGCTGACATTACCCTGGATACCAACCATTTGTCCTCTTTTGAACTCTGGTATGTCCCCCATAATGTTGTGTGCATTGCAGTATTTTGAGCAGAACTGTGCTCTTACCTGCTAACTGAACCTCCACACTCTGCTCTTACTGGTGCAATGTGCAGTTAATGAAGATTGGCCACCAGGCTGGTCCAATTTAGCCATGAGACCTCCCACACTAAAATGACAGGTGTTTCAGTTTCATTGTCCAACCCCTGTATATTTACACCCATCAGTGAAAGAATAGCTGCACACATAGTTGCAGCCAGAAGGAATGAAGGTTAGTGGGTAGGTTTGGCATCATAGGTCAAGTCAAGCTTTGTTTATATAGCGCTTTTATAAAAGGTGTTGTCACAAAGCAGCTGTGCTTGTGATACACCAAGGATGGGTCTTATCTCTGTACCTGATTGACTCAACAGCCACAATTGCAGACAGGGATGTCCTCCATGAGTCAACATTGGCAGACTACATGCACACAGACCGTTACCACGACTGTCCTTAACACCACGTCACCGTCACCAAAGACTGCAGTGGTGTCATACCAGACTTTCATGGAGTGACTCAGAATGGCAGCGGGTCATCTTCAGTGACGAGTCCCGCTTTAGTCTTGGTGGAGGCGCCCAACGAGTCCATGTGTCACGGGTCACATGTCCAGAAGGCCTGGTGTCACTCCAAACACATGGGTCAGTTTGCGGGTTTAAGGTGGTAGTACCTTCAGGCTCCTGCAGATGGTGCTGCTGCACGAGGATGATGGGGCTATAAATCCCTGTGGGGTGTGAGTGACGGGATCCATAGATTGGGAAGAGGTGCTACAGTGCAGGGAGTGTCTCGTTCCATGTGTGGAAAACGCTCCAGAGCAGATGTTAATGATTGGCTAAAAGGAGGGACTGCATGTGGGCGTGGCCAAAGACCATAGTGTGAAGGAAGTAGCTGAATCTGCAGGTGTATGGAAGCGTACGGTCATACGGGTCTACCAGCGGATTCTCCTTGGAATTGTGACAGGGAAGGGATCCACCAAATGGACCAAATGACCAGTTCTTTGGTGGAAGAGTGGCTGAACATTGGTGTGGCTACATCCAGAAAGGATGGACTCATTTCTTACTTGGTGAGCTTATATATATATATATGTATAAAACATTAATATTAAGGACAGACTTGATTAATTCCAGGAAGATCTAAGATAAGATAATCTATGAAATATCCCAGGGAAATGATTTCCTTTGGAACATGACAGAACCTTAAAAAGCAGAGGAGGGAAAGCTGATGTTTGCTTACTGAGGTTAGGGTGAGGGCTGGGTTGGGTGTAGTACAGCAACATTACTCCTGCTCCTACAGAAGGCCAGCATACGTGTGTGTTTACAGGGGGTTTGTCTTACTGTCTTACAAAGCATTTCTCAGACGGTGCTCCCAAAACACTGCTCAAATAAAGGAGCAATAAGACAACACGGTATTCATACACAGGAGGAATACAGTAACAGCACAGTGCCATATACACATACAGAGGAGCCCTGAAGCTTCTGCGTAACTCAGGGGAGTTCCACGCTCAGCCAGGAGCAGTTATGCCACCCTGTTAGCACCAGGACCATTGGTAGACGACTGCACCACGCTGGACTACATGCAAACAGATCATTACCACGACTGTCCTTAACACCACGTCACCGTCACCGAAGACTGCAGTGGTGTCGTACCAGACTGTCATGGAGTGATGCAGTGGACAGGATGCAAAGAGACTCATCCGGAATGACTTTGGTGTGGAATGGTTCAGAAGTGCTTTACAGTGGTGGTGATGAGAACCAGGAGTCATCATTTCTACTTCACACATATAGATGTTTGGTTTACTATCTAGAACCACCAGTGGATCATTCTCAGCACTGCAGGGAACTGACATGGTGGTGTGTTAGTGTGTGTGGTGCTGGTGTGAGTGGATCAGACACAGCAGTGCTGCTGGAGTGTTGAGACACTGTGTCCACTCACTGTCCACTCTATTAGACACTCCTACCTTGCTGCTCCACCTTGTAGATGGACAGTCAGAGACGATAGCTCATCTGCTGCTGCACAGTGCAGTGTTGGTCATCCTCTAGTCCTTCATCAGTGGGTACCGGACGCTGCCCACAGGATGCTGGCCACAGGACACTGCCCACAGGATGATTCCCCACAGGACGCTGCCCCACAGGACACTGCCCACAGGACGCTGCCCACAGGACGCTGGCCCACAGGACGCTGCCCCACAGAACGCTGCCCCACGGGACGCTGCCCCACAGGACGCTGCCCACAGGACGCTGCCCCACAGAACGCTGCCCCACGGGACGCTGCCCCACAGGACGCTCTTGGCTGGATAGTTTGGTTGATGGATGATTCTCGGTCCAGCGGTGACACTGAGGTGTCCAGCAGCACTGCTGTGTCTGATCCACTCACACCCGCCCAACACACACTAACACACCACCACCACGTCAGTGTCACTGCAGTGCTGAGAATGATCCACCACCCACATCGTACCTGCTCTGTGGTGGTCCTGTGGGGGTCCTGACCATTGAAGAACAGGGTAATACAGTACACAGAGAAACAGATGGACTACAGTCTGGACCTGTACACCTACAGAGTGTCCTGTATGGTCGGTGGAGCTGATAGAATGGGTCATGACTGTGCAGGTAAATATCTGTGTGGATCGTTTCTCTGACTTTCGCAGCACTGTAAATTCATGCGGCTTGTTTAGACAGAGTGTTTCGTTTCTAGATCGAGCAGATAATAGAAAGCTCCTGATCCTGTACGGCTAAAGTGCTCGCTTATCAAAAGCCCAATGCATTAGAGGACCCAATCGATACCGCACAGTTCACACCAACACAGTCTGAGTGCGTAGTGTTAATGCGTGGGGGTGCTGGGGGGAAGGGGGAAGGGGGGAAAGGTTGAATGTTTCAATTTTATTTCAATTGAGTTGCCCTGGGCCTTTTCAGGCGCGTTCGGAAGCGCTAATGTATAGCCGTGGAGCAAAGTGAACTGGTCTGGACTGAAGAATAGGCAGGGCTATGTGTTTTCATAGGAGGGCTAATATCCATAATAACTCTAACAAACAGTTATGGTCTCATTAAAATTTCTTAGCTACATTTGTTTCAACTTTTATCGGTCTTTTGACCATATGGGAATGCTAGCTGCCCTTAACTTGCAATTGGGGGAAAGAGTCTTTTACAAGCTATACATGGTGGGAAAATGAAACATTTATAAAGGACCATTATAAAGTCATCATCAGAAGAACCGCTGCACCCAGAAGGAGGTGTGGGAGTGCGGTGCTGTTGGGAAGGAAGATAAGGGTGACCAGGATCAATAACTGATGATGAATGTAGACTGATATGATCAATATTTATTGAGCTACACATACAGAAGTCTGTCTCTCAGTATGGCGTCGGGCCGCCGTGTTTGCTAACCCAACACGCCAGACGTCTCGGTATGGAGCTGTAGAGGTTCCTAATGGAGTCCTGTGATAATCCATCCCATGCAGCTTGAACATCCTCACACAGTTCCTGCAGATGGTGCGGTAGGGGTGGAGGTGGAGGGACACCAGGTCTTCTGGACGTGTGACAACAAACCGTTGATCTTGGTGCTGACCACGGTGCCTCCACACACGGATTCGTTGGGCGTCTCCACCAAGACTAAAGCGGGACTCGTCACCGAAGATGACCTGCTGCCATTCTGAGTCACTCCAAGAGAGTCTGGTACGACACCACTGCAATCTTTGGTAACCAAAGGACAGCCATGGTAACGGCTTGAGTGGTTCTATATGGTACCAAAAGTTTCTACTGTATATGGAACCAAATTAGATTCTATTGTTACAAAACCAAACATAGTCACTACAGCAGAACAATTTTGGTGCTATATTGGAACCTGTTAGCCATGCAGAACACCATTTAGTCATGCAAAAGGTTTTTTATGTCTTCATGGTTCTATACCAAACCATTTTCTGGGCTAAAGAACTCTGCAGATTGATGTAGAATGTGCTCTAAAAGTCTCATATAGAACCCAAATGGGTTCTATTGTTACACGACCAGCAAAGTTACTATAGAAGAACCCTATTGGTGCCATATTAGACATTTAAAAAAAAAACAACGAAAAGAAAACTTTAATGATACAAAGAACCATTTAATCACGCAAGAGGTTCTTTGGGTGTTGATGGTTCTATACCGAACCATGTTCTGCGCTAAGGAACCCTTGAAAAACATCTTTTCTAAGTGTGTTTTACCGCATAGCTATTAGCTATAGCTATTATACGTTCTCCGTAATTGGACTACAGCATTCAGGTATAAGGAATGTTGCCTGAATGCCAGTTACAAGTTGTCTAGAACTTCCAAAATGTCTAGAACGTGAATTTGCACTACTGCTAGCATGGTATTAAGTGTTCATATGAGTTTTTGGTTGTGGTTGAGTCTTGGAAAGAAGATCTGCATAGACCCCAACAAGGCACTGTGCTGACTGGTGGAGGTTCCTTTCTGGTGTGGGTTGCTTTCGCATGGCATGGGTCCACTGGTCCACCTAAACATGTCATTGCCCCAGTGCCTGCGTTTTTTCATTGCTTGGTGACCATTTGCTACCAGTAATGGACTTAGCAGGGACCACCATGGTGATGGAACAATGGTTGCTTTGGCGCAGTAGAGCAGAAACGGTGCTACGTAGACACAGTTTAGAAGTATTGGGTTGTGCTCAAGCTCAAAGTTAGGGCCACTGCAAACTCTCATGAGCTCCTAAATCCAATGTGCGGATACACCATCTCCGGGCTAATATACAGTAGATGCCACAGCGTGCCTGTGTGTGTCTGTTTGCGTGGGTGGCTGACTCTGGTGAGGCCTTTTCTGCTAAGGAGAATTTTTTGTCATATTCAGACACATTTTAGCTGGACCACTCAGCATGTTCACCCAGAATAGTCGGTGTCTCTGACTGACTCATTGAGTCTACGACACACACGTCTTATGGGCTATCCCACAGCGTCACACAAGGCTATTTTGGGCAACACAGCAAATCCATTTCCATTGCTGTGGCTTCAGTAGTCACAGTGTGGCTAATGGCTAATGTGTACCAGCGCTGGATCGTTTGTGACTCTGTCCTGATGATGATCTCTGTGAAACTCTCCATCCAATTCAGTGCACTGCCCTTAGCCAATCAGCATCACCGAAAAATACTAGCTCTGGGCCCTTGACCATTGGGTGGCTGTTGCCTTGCAACATTAGCACATCGCTGTGACCATGTGTTCTCCAGCTTGATTGATGAGCATCCCAAAGGCTGGGGTTCGATACCCGGCTGGGTCACCCAGGGTCAATGCTCTGTGGAGTGTGCATCTTCTCCCTGTGGCTGTGTGGGTTTGTTCCAGATGCCCAAGACATGCAGCCCCAGTGAATTGTTGTGTGTGCCCACGGCTGGTAGCCTGTCCAGGGTGTTTCCTAGCCAGTGCCCGCCATGACCCAGCTGGATGCTGGTCGCTTAAAAGAGGCTCAGCATTTGGAGGCTGGCGAGAACCTGCTGGTGAAGCAGCATGCCATCCTGCCAGCTTTGGCCACTGCCCTGCAGCGTTGTTCTAAATAGGCGTCAGCAGCATGGTTGGTCAAAGCCAGGCATCAGGGCTTCAGTGCTCACTCGCAGCACTCTTGCTGGTGCCTATTGGGCATCACTGATCCCCCAGCAGCACAAGGATGGATGGTGTGGAGGACAGGGAAAGGTTGTGACCCCAAGAAAGGAGTGGGTTCATATGTGATGGGGTGCCCTGTGCACCTCAAAGACGTGGCCTGAACTGTGTAGCCTGGACAGCTGACCTTTGACGAAAGGGCCCTCGGAGCACAGGGAGGTGTGGCTCTGCATAGCCACATGCTATGAGGCTTTTGGGAGGCGCGTCTCGTTTTGCTGGTCGCCATAGTTTGGGGGGATGGTTTGGTGGGTTATATATCTACCATGCTACGGGCAGTCCCGGGCGTTGGCTTGGTGTTCAGTGGCAGCTCTCCCTGCTGCTGTTGTTATATGTCTCTGTGTGTTAGATGTCTCACCCTACGCCACTGCCGCAATATGCAAGGCACCACACGGACCTGGACAGCAGTTCTCAGCAGGGGAAGCTATTGGCACTCAAAGTTCTTGGGTCCATACTCAGAATGAAGGAGCAATGCCTAAAGAACAGTTCTGGAAACATCCACGCACCGTGCTTTCCTCAGCAGGTCCAGTATTTAAATCACCACACTGTCTGTCTCCTTCAAACTTATTCACATTCAGCAAATGTCCTAAGGCTATTATCACCGCTCCATATATTGAAGTCTATAACCCAATGATTAGGTACCCAAGGATTAATGTGCTGAGCTCAACGTCGATTAGCAGACGAGCCGGACTGTCTGGCTACACATCCACACATCGTCAGACACTCAGGGCCAGCTCAGCTTTTAGCCAAGTGTTTGCTGTGGTCAAGCATATGGACCGGAGGATGGGCCAGGCCTGAATATCAGACGCCAGAAAGCAAGGTGCCGTATGGGGCAGTTACGGGCTTTTAGGAACCAGGTTTGTGACCAGAAGGTCACTGGTTCAATTTCCTGAACCGATAGGACATGACTGAAGTGCCCTTGGCTCTCCAGGTGCTGTGGATAGGATAGGGCTGCCCACCACTACGGGCAAGTGTGTACACTGGATTTCTGGAACCAGTACTGGAACCTTTGACCACAGGGGAGAAGTATAAAGAATGTTTTGGTTCTTTTTGCTTTCAAAAAACGAGATGCAAATGTCTCTGTACTTGTGAGGACATTTGCACACATGCCATGTGTCTCCCTTGCCGCTTTCCACTGGCATGCTGAACCCAGATCATCATCACTGCTTGTCTAAAATCTGGTAGGAAATTATCTCCACTATCTTTAGTTCCTCCCTCTGACATCGCTTTTGCCAGTCACTTGGAATACCACAGCATGGCCTAGCAGCACCTTACCAACCACTTGGAATAGCATAGCACAGCCTAGCAGCACCTTCACAACCACCTGGAATAGCATAGCATGGCCTAGCAGCACCTTACCAACCACTTGGGACACCATAGCATGACCTAGCAGCACCTTCACAACCACCTGGAATAGCATAGCATGGCCTAGCAGCACTTTACCAACCACCTGGAATAGCATAGCATGGCCTAGCAGCACCTTACCAACCACTTGGGACACCATAGCATGGCCTAGCAGCACCTTAACAACCACCTGGAATAGCATAGCATGGCCTAGCTGCACTTTACCAACCACCTGGAATACCATAGCATGGCCAAGCAGCACCTTCACAACCACCTGGAATAGTATAGCATGGCCTTGCACCACCTTACCAACCACCTGGAATAGTATAGCATGGCCTAGCAGCACCTTACCAATCACCTGGAATAGCATAGCATGGCCTAGCAGCACCTTACCAACCACCTGAGGCACCACAGCATGGCCTAGCCCCACCTTACCAACCACCTGAGGCACCACATTATGGCCTAGCACCACCTTACCAACCACCTGAGGCACCACATTATGGCCAAGCACCACCTTACCAACCACCTGAGGCACCACAGCTTGGCCTAGCAGCACCTTTACAACCACCTGGAATACCACAGCATGGCATAGCAGCACCTTAACTAATCTGTAGGCAAAACATGGAGACCCCTGGTTCTCCTCACCACCACTGTAAAGAACGTCTGCACCACCTCACACCAAACCCGCTCTCAGTGACTCGTTACAGCTCAGGGACTGAGTTGTGCAGCAATGTGGGAATATTGGTGGAATTCCCCTTTAAGTACAGCATAGAGGAGGAATCCCAGATCTCCTGCTCCGGAGTGGCTCCGCGGGGACACATCCCTGGTGACCTAAATGAGGCATCTATAGTGGAAGTGCTGAGCTGAGGCTTTGTTAGTGTTGAGGGGACTGTAGCCTCGTATACTGAGACTCTGATGTGTGACCTAGTTTGGAATACTGTATGGAGGCTTTAGCTGAATGTGGAAAGATCTGTGCCTCACTGTCTGCAGAACGAGATGCTTACAGAACCTGCACCACCACCCACCCATCCATCCACCCCTCCACCCACAGTCACCCCCTCATTAGTGTCCTTTCATTCATTCATTCTTTTCCTCATCAGTACAGGCACATGCTCACCTGGCTCAGAGCTGTAAACTGATGGTTCAGCTGAACGTAGTCAATCAGTCAAAACATATTCGATCCAGAGGCTAACAAGCAATGCTAATCCGTTAGCATATTTAAGGATAAATCATTACGCTTCCTTTAAAGGGGCAATTTATAAGACAATGTAGTTTATTAAATTCATACTCCCCATTTTTCCAACACCTAGCCCCATTTTTTAACAGCTAGCCTTCTTTTTACAAAAGTTAACCCCCTTTATTATTTTATTATTATACGTGCCCATGTTATTAATAAACTACCCCTTATTTTTAGTAATGAGGCCTCCCCTTTAATCACTAGCCCCATTTTTCCAACACCTAGCCCTATTTTTCAACAGCTAGCCCTCTTTTTTAACAGCTAGCCTCCTTTTTACAAAAGCTAACCCCCTTTATTCAACAACTTGTTCATGTTTTTAATAAACTAGCCCTCATTTTTAGTAATGAGACCGCCCCTCAATAACAAGCCCCATTTTTCAACAGCTAGCCCACATCTATTTTAACAACTAGCACCTTTTTTTAACAGCTAGCCCCTTTTTTCAACAACTAGCCCCCTTTTTCAACAGCTAGCTCACTTTTATTTAAGCAACTAGCACCTTTTTTTAACAACTAGCACCTTTTTTTAACAACTAGCACCTTTTTTAACAGCTAGCCCCCTTTTTCAATTGCTACCCCACTTCTATTTCAACAACCAGCACCTTTTTTAAACAGCTAGCCCCTTTTCAACAACTAGCCCCCTTTTTCAACAGCTAGTCTACTTTTATTTCAACAAGTAGCATATTTTTTCAACAGCTAGGCTAGATTTTTAAACAACTAGCCCACATTTCAACAACTAGCCCCCTTTTGTCCACAACTAGCCCCCTTTTTCAACAGCTAGGCTACATCTTTTAACAACTAACCCACATTTAAACAACTGTAGCTCCCTTTTTAACAGCTAACCCACTTTTCAACAACCAGCCTAATTTTTTTCAACAGCTAGCCTACTTTTATTTCAACAACTAGCACGTTTTTTACAACTAGGCTACATTTTTCAACAACTAAGCCCCTTCTATTTCAACAACCAGCACCTTTTCTTAACAACTAGCCCCCTTTTTTAAAAGCAACCCACTTTTATTTATTAGAATTTATTGTATAGCACTTTTGCAACTGATGTTGTCTCAAAAATAATAATTTATTAAGGAGGGAAAAGAAAGAAGCCCCTGGTGAGCAAGCAGAAGGCAACAGTGGCAGGGAAAAACTCCCTCAAGTTGGAGGAAGAAACCTTGGGAGGACCCAGACTCACACAGGGGGACCTCTGTTCCAAACTCCAGTTTAAAATCAGCTGAGTATGTAATTATGCTAATCTAGTTGTCGTGGTGATGATGAAGTTAATGAAGAACTAATAGTGAAATATCAGTCCGATGCAGGTAGCATTAGCGGGAATGCCTGGTTAGTCCTTCATCAGTGATAGGCTGGGCAGGTGAGCAGCTGGTCAAGGGCAGGTACCAGGAAAGCCTCAGTATCAAGTCAGACCGGAACTAGGCCCCCTTGGTCCACCCCACCTCCGTCCCTGTGAACCTGGCCCCAGTGGCGGAGAGAGGGGAGAAGTGTGAGCTGCCTCTTTAAGAGTTTTAGAGGAGATAATTAGCTGCCCACTATGAATATTTCCAGTCGATATTTCTGGAGATTCAGAGAGACATGTAAGTAAAGGGCCTATCTAAAACTCAATCGATCAATAAAGTGTCTCCCATAGCAACAGACTTGCGCTGTCACCATTAGACGATAAGGGCGCCCTGCAGCAGACGATTAAATCAAATGAGCGTTCTTCTGCGTTCTTACACAGCCGAGGCTGACGAGGGCTTTCACTACGAGGGCTGTTTAGACCCGCGCAGCACCCGCACCGCCCCGAGCTTGATCACACAGCCTCAGACGTTCGGGCCATTATGCGCCTCTCAGCCTGTACGCCGTGGTTGTGGCCCTGTCAGTCGTTTCAAGAGCATCTTTCACCAGCCGAAAAGTGAGAAAACACGTCAGCGCCGCTCTCTGACAGCTCGCCTGTCACCAAACACATCTCTCACACAGACGCTTTGACAAGTTTGTGCACAGATTACACACAGGCATCTCAACGCCTGGCTGCGTCTAGCCGGCCGCATCAATGGCTGCTTTAATTATCTTCACGTTGACTATCCGGTGTGATGTGAAAGAGGAGCAGGAGCTCAGGAACGCAGGCAATCTCAAAATAACAAGCAGTAACGAGCAGCAGCAAGTCTTAAAAGGCCTCGGTTCTTTCCCTGGGGTCCGTTTAGAACGCTCCACTGGTTTTACAGGACTGCCGAAAAGTCAGGAGATGTTTCAGATCAGATATTAGATGATACACTCGAATCCAGAAGGAGGAGGAAAACAGCAGAACTTTGAGCTGCAGAGAAACCGGGGTTCCTAACAACCACCTGGAAGATCTAGTAGGAGGTAACACTGTCCTGCCATCAGATAAAGAGCACTTCAAGCTTTGATCTTTGAGATCAAGCCTTAGATCCTCTGAACATCTGAGAACTTCCACAGGTGTATCTGTCCATCCTTCTTCCACTGTGAGAAGACACTCTCAACACCATGGAGGTCTGAAAGGAGACGTAGCTGTTCAAGAAGATCCTCACTGAGAAGGAACGAAGCTGCTGGTGTTCTCAGAACAATGGACTTCACATCCCAGAGTCCAGAACCTCAACACTATAGAGGTTTGAACGGAGGCATAGCTGTTCAAGAAGCTCCTCACTGAAAAGGAAAGAAGCTGCTGGTGTTCTCAGACCCATGGACTGACCACCCCAGAGTCCAGAACCTCAACACTATGGAGGTCTGAAAGGAGGGGTAGCTGTTCAAGAAGATCCTCACTGAGAAGGGACGAAGCTGCTGGTGTTCTCAGAACAATGGACTGACCAGCTCAGAGTCTAGAACCTCAACACTATGGAGGTCTGAAAGGAGGCGTAGCTGTTCAAGAAGCCCCTCCCTGATAAGGAACGAAGCTGCTGGTGTTCTCGGACCCATGGACTGACCACCCCAGAGTCCAGAACCTCAACACTATGGAGGTCTGAAAAGAGGCGTAGCTGTTCAAGAAGCTCCTCACTGAGAAGGGACGAAGCTGCTGGTGTTCTCAGAACAATGGACTGACCAGCTCAGAGTCTAGAACCTCAACACTATGGAGGTCTGAAAGGAGGCATAGCTGTTCTAGAAGCTCCTCACTGATGAGGTACGAAGCTGCTGGTGTTCTCGGACCCATGGACTGACCACCCCAGAGTCCAGAACCTTAACACCACTGAATGGGTTTGGGGTTATCTGGATGGTGAGAAGAAGAAGTAGAGGATGCTAAACCAGTTTCTACGACTGAACTTTGGAGGTGTGGACTGAGGGAAGGATGGAAGCTGTAAGGTAAAGAGTGGACACACTAAACCCACCCAAACACATGATATGATATATGATATTAAGGCTGGTGTATGTTAATGAGCTCTGTTCTGATTGGCTGCTATGTACTTAGTTGAACAGAACAGGGGAAATTTCAGGTTTCAGAATGGACCATCTATGGAAACTGAACTGCAGAACTGGCCTGGTTTAAATTCAGTGATTTGGTGATATCATAAGAACCGAGATGCTTAAATAGGGTATACATACAGCGTACATACGGTATATCCACCCAGTTTAGCCTCCAGTACAACAGAGCTAACTGGCCCAGTAACAAAACAGCTAGGGGTAAACGGGATGGATTTATTACAGGAGTAAATGGTGAAAAACAAGTTTTCTTTTTGTAGCATGTAAACAGCTCAATTTGATATTGCATATTTTGTTATGTCAGACATACCAACAAATGTATTTATAGTGGCGTCCAAAATTTTTAAACTGTGTTGAAAATCCTTCATTCTTAAATTAAACCTAAAAATAAACAACACAAAGTTTTACAATTTGAAAATTTAAAAACAAAAAATATTGTAAGCATTAGTTTAAAGAAACACATATTTAAAATTCCTCACTATAGCTTGGTCACTAGACAAATTCTAAGGAATTCTGAAATTCATGTAAATTCTGCTTTTCATTAAATGTTGTTATATTAACGTGATAACATGATCTGTGATTAAATTCCTTCTATTTAGACACAAAGCCAAAAAAGAAAGAAAGCAAAAACATGGAAACTAAAGCATATGCGTTCGTTAGCAATGTCTACATTTCATATTAATCAGTAATTTCTTGAAAAACTGAATTTTCTTGGAAATTATCAACAGAACGTTTTAGAATCTGGAAAATTATAGAACAAATAAATATTGTTAGAAGAATTGTTGTTTCATAAAACAAATAAAATGTTTACAATTAAAATTAATAAATAATATTATTTTTTTCGTTATGTGACTTTTTTACTAAAACAAATTAGACATTTATATAAATCTTTAAAAATTCTACCTTTTTCATTTAAATTAAATTTAAATTTCGAACAAAATCTATAATGAAAATCTTTCTATGTAAAGAAAAAATTCATTTAGCTTTATATATGTTCAAACTGTTGTTTAAACAAACTGTATAATATCAATAAAAACTTTAGAAATTTGACATTTTAAAACTACAAATAATGACAATTAAAAGGAAAAATAAATATTTGAAATTCTTTAAAAATCTACATCTTGGTCACTATAAACATACAAAAAATGTAGAAATTTATGTAAATGTTCAAAGATTCTAACCTCATCTGTAATGACAACCTTTATTACATTCAGAAAACAATATAATTTATAATTTTACAATATACAAAATCAACAAAAACATAATAGTTTAAAATTTTAAACTAAGAAACATAATGACAATTAAAATGAAGAATAAAAAATTAGAATTTTTGATCAGTAATGGGGGAGGAATACTATTAAAAAAATATTCCTACATACATATACATATACCCATTCCTACATAGATATACACAGATACACATAAATACCATATTAATGTAGTTTTAACTAAATGCTGAGTTAAAGAGATACGTGTTTAATAGTGTATTAGAGTTAGCGTGTTTAGGTTTTAGAGAGAGCTGTGTTCAGGTGTTAGAGAGAGATGTGTGCAGGTGTTAGAGGGAGACGTGTTCAGGTGTTACAGAGAGGTGTGTTCATGTGTTAGAGAGAGGTGTGTTCAGGTGTTAGAGAGAGACGTGTTCAGGTTTTAGAGAG
This sequence comes from Prochilodus magdalenae, assembly GCA_024036415.1. Classification (NCBI taxonomy): domain Eukaryota; kingdom Metazoa; phylum Chordata; class Actinopteri; order Characiformes; family Prochilodontidae; genus Prochilodus; species Prochilodus magdalenae. Next base: position 64,465 of record JAMWET010002009.1, on the reverse strand, counting down.
AGAGGTGTGTTCAGGTGTTAGAGAGAGACGTGTTCAGGTGTTAGAGAGACATGTTCAGGTGTTAGAGAGAGGTGTGTTCATGTGTTAGAAAGAGACGTGTTCAGGTGTTGGAAAGACACGTGTTCAGGTGTTAGAGAGAGACGTGTTCAGGTGTTAGAGAGAGACATGTTCAGGTGTTAGAGAGAGACGTGTTCAGGTGTTAGAGATATGTTCAGGTTTTAGAGAGAGAGGTGTGTTCAGGTGTTAGAGTGAGGTGTGTTCAGGTGTTAGAGAGAGGTGTGTTCAGGTGTTAGAGAGAGATGTGTTCAGGTGTTAGAGAGAGACGTGTTCAGGTGTTAGAGAGAGACGTGTTCAGGTGTTAGAGGGAGGTGTGTTCAGGTTTTAGAGAGAGATGTGTGTTCAGGTGTTAGAGGGAGGTGTGTTCAGGTTTTAGAGAGAGAGGTGTGTTCAGGTGTTAGAGGGAGGTGTGTTCAGGTGTTAGTGAAAGGTGTGTTCAGGTGTTAGAGAGAGACGTGTTCAGGTGTTAGAGAGAGGTGTGTTCAGGTGTTAGAGGGAGGTGTGTTCAGGTTTTAGAGAGAGAGGTGTGTTCAGGTGTTAGAGGGAGGTGTGTTCAGGTGTTAGAGAGAGGTGTGTTCAGGTGTTAGAGAGAGACGTGTTCAGGTGTTAGAGAGAGGTGTGTTCAGGTGTTAGAGAGAGGTGTGTTCAGGTGTTAGAGAGAGACGTGTTCAGGTGTTAGAGAGAGACGTGTTCAGGTGTTAGAGAGAGGTGTGTTCAGGTGTTAGAGAGAGACGTGTTCAGGTGTTAGAGGGAGGTGTGTTCAGGTGTTAGAGAGAGACGTGTTCAGGTGTTAGAGAGAGACGTGTTCAGGTGTTAGAGGGAGACGTGTTCAGGTGTTAGAGAGAGACGTGTTCAGGTGTTAGAGAGAGACGTGTTCATGTGTTAGAGGGAGGTGTGTTCAGGTGTTAGAGAGAGACGTGTTCAGGTGTTAGAGGGAACTTCAGCGATACAGTATTCCCATATAGTTGCTCTGTCCTCCTGTCCTCCTGTCCCCCTGTCCTCCTGTCCTCCTCTCCTCCTGTCCCGCTGTCCCCCTGTCCCCCTGTCCTCCTGTCCTCCTCTCCTCCTGTCCCGCTGTCCCCCTGTCCCCCTGTCCTCCTGTCCTCCTCTCCTCCTGTCCCGCTGTCCCCCTGTCCCCCTGTCCTCCTGTCCTCCTGTCCTCCTGTCCCCTTGTCCTCCTGTCCCCCTGTCCCCCTGTCCTCCTGTCCTCCTCTCCTCCTGTCCCGCTGTCCCCCTGTCCCCCTGTCCTCCTGTCCTCCTGTCCTCCTGTCCTCCTGTCCCCCTGTCCTCCTGTCCTCCTGTCCCCCTGTCCCCCTGTCCTCCTGTCCTCCTGTCCCCCTGTCCCCCTGTCCTCCTGTCCTCCTGTCCCCCTGTCCTCCTGTCCTCCTGTCCCCCTGTCCTCCTGTCCCCCTGTCCCCCTGTCCTCCTGTCCCCCTGTCCTCCTGTCCTCCTGTCCTCCTGTCCCCCTGTCCCCCTGTCCTCCTGTCCCCCTGTCCTCCTGTCCCCCTGTCCCCCTGTCCTCCTGTCCCCCTGTCCCCCTGTCCCCGCCCGCTCCACTGTTGAAGTAGCCTGGCGGTATTCCTCTACACCGTACAGCCCCGTATCGTCATAATGACTGTAAAGGCTGGAGGTTAGGGAACCAGCCTTGTGACCGGAGGGTCGCCGGTTCGATTCCCTGAGCCTACAGTAACGACTGAGGTGCCCTTGAGCAAGGCACCTAACCCCCAATTGCTCCCCGGGCGCCGTGGATAGGGCTGCCCACCGCTCCGGCTAAGTGTGCTCACTGCCCCCTAGTGTGTGTGTTCACTAGTGAGTGTGTTTGTGGGTCTTTCACTTCACGGATGGGTTAAATGCGGAGACTAAATTTCCCCACTGTGGGACTAATAAGGGGATTTAAATCTTAAAAGTTGAACTGAACTGAATTCTATTTTTTCAGCTTCACAGGACGAAGAAGAGCTGCACACCAGTGAGTGGAGAAAAGTTCATTTTCAGTTCACGCTCGGGTGCATGTGCTGTCCCCCGTCAGCAGCCGTGCAGCGTGATCGCTCCTATCAGCTAAATTAAAGAAATGCAGCACCATGAAATTGGCACATGCATTGGCTGCACCAATCTTCCCTCGCATCGGGCCTTTAAAGCGCCATTCGGGGAATAAAGAGACGCAGCCAGCAGAAAATCAACACAGCATGCAGCAGGGCGACGGAAAAGAGGAGGCCCAGGAACGGGGGAGCAGGAGCAGAGGAGCAGGAGCTGGAGCTGGAGCTGGACGGTGCAGGATCCTCATCCAGGGCTATCTGCTCTGTGTGCTTCCAGGGAAGAGGGAATGAGCTGACTCTCTAAACACGCCAGGACGCTTGTTTACTTCTGAGGACATTGAGGGACCACAGCAATCAGGAGTGGGAGGATGATCTCAGTTCTTGCAACAGTTCCCCCGAGATGTTTACAGGACCTTTCCCAAGCTCACAGCGTGCGCGCGAAATGTCCCAAGTTTCAGGAGACCTGACCAAACTTGGACAAAAGAGTGCAAAAGCCTGCTCCTTTGTTTCCCACCGCTTTTGGGGGAAGCCCCGCCCACGCGCGCTAGGATTGGCTAACACATCTTGTCTCATGGGCAGTCAGGCCAATGGGAGAGCTGGACCCTGTTAGCCAATCGTGACGCAGGAGGGAGATTCTAGCAGCCAATCCCAGTGCACGAAGGGGGCCGTGCCGGAACACGGGTGGGAAAACAAATCATAAGGCTATAGCGCCCTAACCGTGGACGGGAGTACGGCGCGCGCAGAGGGGGCAGATAAGAAGAGTAGCCTGCCAGAGTGAAACGAGGGTAAGTGCCTCCCGCGCGCGCGCGTGTGTGCGTCCGTCCGTACGTGTACGTCCGTGTAATCCGTCGTTTCTGCGCGCGCAAGCCATCGCGTTGTCCCTTCGTAGCGCGCGAGTCAGGAAGGAGGGAAGCGTTTGGCATTGGCAGCCCGGGCATTTCTATGGACGTGGAGTGGACTCTGGTTATCAGCACTGAGGCTACGGAGCTTACTCTGCCCGTGCTGATCTTATATGGGGTCTAACATTGCAGGGGGGGATGCTATGCACAGACCCCCGTGCATGATTTCTGTCCAGGGGGTCCTGCTCAACTAGTCCCTGCCTTCAGATTAGGGATTAACAGGCCGTATCAAACGCAGTCCTGTCTGGACCTCATGCTGGGTTATTCTCCAACTGCCTCACCTCATGGTTCACGGCGTGGAGACCTGACCCCCCCGAGACTGGCCGTAGGTGCCTGGCAGTGAGGGAGTAGTCGCTGTACACGGTACCATCCCAAATGTGCTGGTGTCTGAACTTCTTCCGATCTGCTCTGGAACTTTGAGGAATCATTGGAAAGCTCATGTCCAACACTTTGGAGGCTAAAGTCTGTTGGGATGCACATGGGAATCCCACCATTCCCGAATAGGAATGAGAGGGTTTGGCGTGACCTGGTTCAGATGTTCTTTACAGTGGTGGTGATGGGAACCAGGGGTCTCCATGACTACATCACACATACTAACATGCCATGCTGTGGTGTTCCAAGTGGTTGTTGTGGTGCTGCTAGGCCATGCTGTGGTTCCCCAGTTGGTTGGTATGGTGCTGCTAGTCTATACTATAGTGTCCCAAGTGGTTGTTAAGGTGCTGCTAGTCCATGCTATGGTGTCCCAGGTGGTTGTAAAGGTGCTGCTAAGCCATGCTATGGTGTCCCAGGTGGTTGTAAAGGTGCTGCTAAGCCATGCTATGGTGTCCCAGGTGGTTGTAAAGGTGCTGCTAGGCCATGCTATGGTGTCCCAGGTGGTTGTAAAGGTGCTGCTAGTCAATGCTATGGTGTCCCAGGTGGTTGTTGCGGTGATGCCGCTAGGCCTTGCTGTGGTTCCCCAGTTGGTTGGTATTGTGCTGCTAGTCCATGCTACAGTGTTCCAAGTGGTTGTTAAGGTGCTGCTAGGCCATGCTGTGGTGTCCCAGTTGGTTGGTAGGGTGCTGGTAGTCCATGAAATGGTGTCCCAAGTGGCTGTTGAGGTGCTGCTAGGCCATACTATGGTGTTCCAAGTGGTTGTTAAGGTGCTGCTAGTCCATGCTATGTGTTCCAAGTGATTGTTGAGGTGCTGCTAGTCCATGCTGTGGTGTTCCAAGTGGTTGTTAAGGTGCTGCTAGTCCATACTATGGTGTTCCAAGTGGTTGTTAAGGTGCTGCTAGTCCATTCTGTGGTGTTCCAAGTGGTTGTTAAGGTGCTGCTAGGCCATGCTGTGGTTCCTCAGTTGGTTGTTAAGGTGCTGCTAGTCCATGCTATGGTGTTCCAAGTGATTGTTGAGGTGCTGCTAGTCCATACTATGGTGTTCCAAGTGGTTGTTAAGGTGCTGCTAGTCCATGCTATGGTGTCCCAGGTGGTTGTTAAGGTGCTGCTAGTCCATACTATGGTGTTCCAAGTGGTTGTTAAGGTGCTGCTAGTCCATACTATGGTGTTTCAAGTGGTTGTTGAGGTGCTGCTAGTCCATGCTATAGTGTCCCAAGTGGTTGTTAAGGTGCTGCTAGTCCATGCTGTGGTTCCTCAGTTGGTTGTTAAGGTGCTGCTAGTCCATGCTATGGTGTTCCAAGTGATTGTTGAGGTGCGGCTAGGTCATGCTATGATGTCCCAGTTGGTTGGTATGGTGCTGCTAGGCCATGATATGGTGTTCCAAGTGGTTGTTAAGGTGCTGCTAGGCCATGCTGTGGTGTCCCAGTTGGTTGGTAGGGTGCTGCTAGGCCTTGCTGTGGTTCCCCAGTTGGTTGGTATGGTGCTGCTAGTCCATACTATGGTGTCCCAAGTGGTTGTTAAGGTGTTGGTAGTCCATACTATGGTGTCCCAAGTGGTTGTTAAGGTGCAGCTAGTCCATGCTATTGTCTTCCAAGTGGTTGTTAAGGTGCTGCTAGGCCATGCTGTGGTTCCCCAGTTGGTTGGTAGGGTGCTGCTAGGCCATGCTGTGGTTCCCCAGTTGGTTGGTTGATGATGGTAAGTCTGGAAAATCCAAAATTATACTAAGTTCCTTTGGGGGACTATTTGACCGAACAGTGCCCTGCAGCATGTATCCCTCCACCATGAATGGAGTTTAAGGCTGAGATCTTCTCCACACTATCATAAACAGCGTCTCAGACTTCTTCTCTTTGTGTAGATTAGAGATGCACAGAAATGAAAATCAGTGGTCAGAACTGAAAAGATAAACTGTGTGTAGCTCTGGATAAAAACGTCCAACAAATATCGTAAATGTACGACCCCAAAAATAAAAAATGTAAAAAAAATTATAAGCATGAAAAAGTTGTTAGCGTATGTTGGCACTTGCCTGTGCCACAAAATCCAGCATCCTCAACTAAAGGGAACAGTTGGTCACCCGAGGCAGTGAATCTCATTATGTTGATGTTACTATAAAGATATGATGCGCTCAATTTGTTTTCAGTTACAGTAATATAATTTTGAAAAGTAATTTTTTTTTTTTATTAGGCGTGTCACAATTATTACATCTCCCTCAATGCTATTACATGAGCAGTGTCCTAACACTGATGTGGCCTACATCCAGAAATTTGTCCAGTCCATGCCAAATCAAACCCCAGTTGTTCTCGGTGCTGGTGGAGGAATTACATGATATCAGTTATGACTGTTATATTTTTGATGTTATGTTACCATGAGCCGAGCTGATGAAACCAGAAATCACACTTCTTAGAACACATCATAAGTTTCCCATCAGTTGAAACCCGTGACGGTGATGCGCCCTTTGTGGCCTCCACTCCTCTGGCCAGGCTTTCCGTGCAATGTGGGAATGTGTCTGTGGGAATTTGGGTCTGTTCAGTGAAGTTGGACGAGGAGCCTTGGCTCACGATCCACATTCGAGTTTATTCCAGAGGTGTCCAGTGGGGCTGAGGTCAGGGCTGTGTGCAGGACGCTGGACGTCCTCCCCACCCGATTCCTCGAGCCATGGGTCTTTATGGATCTGGCTGAGTTCGGATGCTGGAACAGGAAAGGGCTCTTGTCCAAACTGTTGAAATGTTGGAAGCATATGACAAGTGTTATTGCTGTAGCGTTAACTCCACCCTTCACTGGAACTAATGATCTCAGCCCAAACCCTGAGACCCCACCAGACCATTATCCCACCCCCTTAAACTGTACTTTGGGCACTCTGCATTGGATGTGTCGTTTATTGACCAGCTTGTGTAACTAATCAACCACTTGGGGCACTATGGTACCGTATGAGTCTCTACCGGACTCGGTTGAACCAGATTTGGCTGATCAGTACGAAGTTCCGGTGCTGATTTCAACCACACCAAGAAAGTCAATTACAATAGAGTTATAGAACCTGACGTAGCCCGCTAGCACTCTTTGTCGCTCTATCCCGGGAACGCGAGCCCTGCTGTGAAGTTTGGGTAGCTGTGACTGCACTACTTCCCCTAGCTTTGAAAGACACAGTGCATTCAGAGTTCACGCACATGCCTCCGAGCACGTTCAGCTGACTCCAGGAGTTCAACTGCTGATCATCTATTATTTAGCAGCTTCAAACTCCTACGTGTGAAAGTTTACATGACCAGCCTCTTTCCGACAGCAGTCTCTTTCCGCTCACGGATTGCATGATCACCACAGAAAAAGACAGACCCATTTAATGGGACGCTGTGGACCGGGCCCATTATCTCACCCCTAGCTGACACCAATTGCACGGTATCCACAGACGAAGACTGACCAGCATTTAATGGATGCTCTGGCACAGCTCGAGTCCAAAGCGAAGCATGATGTAGAGGACTATAACAGCCCCTGGCCAGCCCATTGTATACGGTTCTGTCCACTTGAGGGTGCTTATTTTGAAACCTGGGGGCCCAAAAGTTAAATGAACGGTCCTGGGTCTTGCCCCCAGTCAGGAGCTGTGGAGCAGTGGAACTGGGTTCTCTAGAGTGATGGAGCTCCATCCTATACCTTTGGGATGAGCTGGGGTGAGTGTATGAACTGATATAATGGGACCCTCTGGAGCAGGTCGAGTCCAATGCCAAGCATGGGCTAGAGGAGTGTAAACATTAATGTGTACGGACTTCAGGGTCCGGGAATTGATTGGAATGCTGTTCTTGGACTCCTCATCCATAATCTATAGTGCTTTATACTCCTGTTTTAAAGCTGCACTATGCAAGCTTTGGGGATTTGGAGACCCCTGTGGTGGAAATGTGTAATTGCACAGGAATGTTTTGTATGGTAGGTTGTAATTTGGTCCTCTTCCCCAAGAGGACGAATCTGATGATTGAAAACTTGGCAAAGGACATGTCTTCTGATGATATTAGTTTCTTTATCAGTATGATGTTGAGTTTGTGATCATTTGAGGCCTAAACATCAAGCTGGCCCTTCGTTTTGACCACGTGCATGTGAACTTAGCACATATGAAAACCTGCTAATCTGAGAATTTTGTTTTTTGAATGCTGTCTGTTCCCTCTCCGGACTCAGCAATGCTATTTCCACCCTTCCATAGTTCTTTCCCAAACTGCTCTAAAGCAAGACTGAGCCGGGAATCCTGCTTCCCAAATCAGGCGCGGGCTAGGCTAGCTAAGTGTTAAAGCACTTTCCGGCTCGAATGTGAAATAGCACAATGGTTTAAATCTCCATGGCCAGTATTTGCAAAGATAAACATGCAATCACACATGACAGACCACCCAAACCCACCATAAACCCCATGTTGTGATGTGTGCGGGCCTATCAGAAAGCTAAGCTGTTGTTAAGCGGTGGTTATCCACATGTCTTATTAGCGCCTGCTGTCTGTAAACCCTTGAGCTCGGAGAATGCTCTGTGTCCAAGCCCAGAGATTAGGTCGGAACATGGGCTGCGGCTAAAGGCTTCGTTATTGTCGCTGTAATTACTCCTCTGCCCGCTCGGTCTGGGCCCAGCACGCACAGCTGCACTAATCGGAAGTGGGTGACGTGTTCAGGTGTTCAGGACACATCAACTTCAACAAAAGCCACACATGGGTTTGTCTCTTAGCATCCAGGATGCTACAAACGTGAACGTTTAATGTTCGTGGGGACGTTTGACTCCAGGAGCCAAAGACATAGCCAACACGAGCTCACCGGACCAAAAAATTATTCACCTTGCGTGTTTAAGGTGGTAGTAACTTCAGGCTCCTGTAGATGGCGCTGCACGAGGATGATGGGGCTATAAAATCCCAGTTTACAGGGAATTCTCCTTGGAATTCTGCCAGGGAGGGAAGGCATTGACCAAATCTGGCCCAACTGCACAATTCCTTGAGGCAAGAGTATCTGAACATGGTGTGGACTACATCCAGAAACTTGTCCAGTCCAGGCCAAATCCAGTCACAGCTGGTATGGGTGCTCGTGGTGGTGTTATATGGTGTTCGGTACGTTTTGGTCACATTGTAGTATGTAGAATGTAAGTATTGCCAAAGCTTCAGAACTTGTTGAATTATCTTCATCTATGCCTGCTGAAAACGTAAGTAGCCCCCTTGGTTTTAGCCCCCTTGGTTTTAGCCCCCTTGGTTTTAGCCCCCTTGGTTTTAGCCCCCTTGGTTTTAGCCCCCTTGGTTTTAGCCCCCTTGGTTTCAGTAACTGGCGGCAGCCCCTCTGGCAAAAAAGTTATTCCATCAGCTATAACTCGATTCAACTTACCTCTGATCCACTAACACCAGCACCACACACACTAACACACCACCACCACGTCAGTGTCACTGCAGTGCTGAGAATGATCCACCACCCACATACTAACTGCTCTGTGGTGGTCCTGTGGGGGTCCTGACCATTAAAGAACAGGGTAAAACAGTACACAGAGAAACAGATGGACTACAGTCTGGACCTGTACATCTACAGAGTGTCCTATACGGTCAGTGGAGCTGATAAATGAGTAGGCCAGTATAGCGTTAATGCTGTCCTACCACACCTTCCAGTCTTGCGCTGTTTATGGAGCAGGCCTGCATCACGCTGACCCCGTTTAAATGTCCCAGAATACAGAGTCATGATTTCCCCTAAGAAGCTGTACTATTTTGCTATTACAGCAAACTACATAGATCAAACAGCCAGGGAGTCGCTCTGAAGGTTTCCGCACCCGGAAAGAAGAGTGAGTTGCCCTCAACATTGGAGAGCTAATGCCACTTCCAAACCCGACTTGCAGCATCTGGTAGTTTCATTAATTCTTTCTCCATCATGTGGCTATGGTCAAATTAAGCTGCAGATTAAACTCGTAGGGCCATAAACGACACGTCGGCTAGATACGGAGCGTCCTCAGAAGTTTACGGTGTTCGGAACCGGCGCTCCCAGCCTGGGACGTGAGATGGCTGTTGAGGACAAAGTGCCCGGGCCTGTTCTTATCCATTCTTATTATCAGCTAAAAGAGTCTTGAGGCTGCAGTGAATGTGAGGCAGCTCTTAACCAAGCCGCTAAACTGGCAGCTAGCTTCACTACTGCATCCGTATTATGCAGGCTAATGAGCTTGCAGGGCTGCAGAGCGTCCACACTAGGAGAGCTGGCTAGTCAGAAGACGGGAGTTATGGGAATATTGAGTATTTCTGCAGCTCATGAAGTAAACTCTCTGTGCAGGTGTCAGAGTGTACCTGTGTTTGTTGAGTTGGAGCTGTAGAGGTTCCTAATGGTGTCCTGTGATAATCCATCCCATGCAGCTTGAACATCCTCACACAGTTCCTGCAGATGGTGCGGTAGGGGTGGAGGTGGAGGGACACCAGGTCTTCTGGACGTGTGACGACAAACCGTTCATCTTGGTGCTGACCACGGTGCCTCCACACACGGATTCGTTGGGCGTCTCCACCAAGACTAAAGCGGGACTCTTCACTGAAGATGACCCGCTGCCATTCTGAGTCACTCCATGACAGTCTGGTACGACACCACTGCAGTCTTTGGTGACGGTGACGTGGTGTTAAGGACAGTCGTGGTAACGGTCTTTGTGCATGTAGTCCTGTGTGGTGCAGCCGTCTGCCGATGGTGTTGCACTAACAGGATGTCCTAACAGGACTAATGGTGGCTGTTGGATTACTACACCTATGTCGCAGACTCCGTCAGCTCTCCCTCACCGTGGTTCTCTGTGTAGGTGTTCTAGACCCTTCATCTCGCAGGAGCGTGCCTTCCTCTGTCCACTGCAGCCAACAGAGCCCTAGAATGCGACCCCTCTCCATTTCTTGTAACTGCTAGGACTCTAAACTGTTCTCCGAGGCAAACGTCACTCACAAACGGAGATACACAACAGCACCAGTCAGAACGGAAAGCACATCCAACAGGACCTTATATAGTCAGCCAGGTACAGATAAGATCAGGCCAGTCCTTGCTTGTGTCTCATGCTCAGTTGAATGTGAAATTTGAATCATTAGGATGTCTCACAATGTCAAACCTACACATCCATTTTTTACTTCTGGCTGCAGCTATTATGATAGATAGATAGATAGATAGATAGATAGATAGATAGATAGATAGATAGATAGATAGATAGATAGTTCTTAAAAAAACCTCTTCAATGTACAAATTTGAACATATGGAAACATATGTACTAGTGTACTAGGTCATAATTAGATGCCAAGTCATAATTATGAGAGGCTAAGTGGGAATTGTGAAATGCTAAGTCAGAATTATGAAGAAGAAAGCCAACATTGAGATGCTAAGTCATAATTATGAGATGCTAAGTCAGAATTGTGAAGAAGAAAGCCAACATTGAGATGCTAAGTCATAATTATGAGATGCTAAGTCAGAATTGTGAAGAAGAAAGCCAACATTGAGATGCTAAGTCATATTTATGAGATGCTAAGTCATATTTATGAGATGCTAGGTCATAATTATGAGATGCTTAGTCAGAATTATGAGAGGCTATGTCAGAATTGTGAAGAAGAAAGCCAACGTTGAGATGCTAAGTCATGATTATAAAAAAGTAAAAATTGCTGAGTCATGATTGAATTACTGTACGGCCTTTTTTTTTCTTTAAGCAGCGGAAATGTCTTCTATGTCTCCATAGATGCTAAGTCATAATTATGAGATGCTAAACCAGAATTGTGAAGAAGAAAGCCAACACTGAGATGCTAAGTCATAAATATGAGATGCTAAGTCATATTTATGAGATGCTAGGTCAGAATTATGAGATGCTAAGTCAGAATTGTGAAGAAGAAAGCCAACATTGAGATGCTAAGTATAATGGCTAAAAACGGGCGGTGCAGGAGCCAGACACAGGACACTCTCCATGCGGGGTAGAAATGGCGTTTATTGGCTCAAGTGACCACCCATCTGACCATTACTGTCCGGAGTAGCTTAGGAGCAGGTGCATCAGACGGGAGGCTAGGCTACAACTACAACCTTCGTCCCGCGCAGAGCTACAGGTCAGCGCGCATGCGCAACAGTAAAGTGCATGTAATCAACCGTTACATAAGTCATGATTATAAAAAAGTAAATATTGCTGAGCCATGATCGAGTTACTGTTTTTGTACTGTATTTTTTTCTTTAAGCGGCGGAAATGCTTCAGTGTCTCCATAGAAACAACATTTAACCCTGCGAATAGAAAGCAGAACTGGCATATTTACTTCAGAATTTAAAAGTAGTTCTACACTAAAACGTGAATGAGCATCTCGGAACCACTAAACCACTGAAACAGGTCACTTCAGAATCACTTAAGTATTAAAATGGTTTTAGATTTCTACCCAGCTCCTAAAAACTGGCCAGTATCCGACTAGCAAACTCAGCTCCGCACAGCCATGCGCACATAAAACCAGTTTACATAACTACACTAGATCTGATACGCAGACTCTTCAATCTCACTTCCTGCTCTAAAAGCAGGGGTGTGGCTTAAATAAGGCTCCACCTACAACCTAAAGCATTTTACAACTGTTTATGGAGCAGGTGTACGTTTTAATCCTAATGAGTATATAATAATACTTATAATACTACTACTACTAATAATAATAATTATTATTGTTATATTTTTATTATTATTATGATTATTATATAATTATATTATTAATTTACATTTATTTATTTATTTTTATTTAAAAAATACAACTAAAATTTAATCCTTTCAGCTTCACTTTTAAAGAACGGTAAATATCTGGGAAATAAATTGAATAGAAAAATGTAAGTGTGATTTGTTGTAAGCTTAGAGGGCTGGGTTTGGGAACCCCTCCTCAAACAAAATAATGAAGAATACTTCATTCTTTTGAAAACTTTTCAAAAAGTAAAGTCTAAATCTTTTAACTTTAAAAGAATTCCTGAAATCTTGAAAAAAATGAATAGAAAGATACATTTATGTTGTCAAGGTAAAAGTAAAGGGGTCAAGGTTCAGGAAATTAAAAAGTATTTTTTGTAATTAATTTCCACTTTTTTCTGTATAATAAAAAAAAATCATCTTCACCTTAAAAGACCTCTAAAAATTCTCTTGAAAACTTGAAAAATTGAACTCTTGAAAAAAGAATAGATAAAGGAAATGGTTGTACCATTTAGGGGTCAGGGTTTGGGGTAGAACCCTCCCTAAAGAAAGTGATGATGAGTTTCTATAGGTTTACCTTATTACCGTTATAGCTAGTATCTTAGGTTTCTGCAGTCATTTGCAAAATCTGAGTTTTAATGATGATCTGAAACATTTTCCAGTTTCTGGATGGAGCAAGAGGAGCCCAGACAAGCCATCGATAGCTGTCCGGTTTGGTTTCTTGGCTTCACAGATTCATATTTGAGTTTGATGAGTAGAGAAAACGTCCTGCAGCTTTGAGAATGTGTTTGATACAGTTTGCCACGCAATCAACATAAACTCCGTATCACTGTTTCCCACTGTACAGCTTACATCGTCTCTTACAGCGTCACAGTCGTCACAGTTACGTTCATTATTATGCAATTATTTTCGCCATTATTTTAATTAAATTCAGTAGATTTAATTAACAGAGCGAGTTATGTAATAGCAGCACTCTCCATGGGAGGGCTTGAGATTTTTCCCCTTGTTCGCACCTGAGATCCGATTGCACACGGAATACTCATTAAGGGTCAAGCTGATTGGTCAGCGAGCTCCGTGTGCACTTGACTGGATCCTCCGTGCTCTATTAAAATGCTAATATCCTACACGGCGCCGGTTATGAGCGTGGAAGTGATTTGATGCCTCGTGCAATGCCCGACGCTCTTCCTCCTTACACGCCTAATATGTCGTCTCCTTGCAGATATTCCCGCTCATCGGTTCCCAGCATGCCTTGGTTTCCGCAAGGACGTTCGGTTACTGGAAATGCTGGCCTTGTAATTGAATATAATGGCGTCTGGTTGGTTATGATGGCTTCCAGCGCTCGTCTGTCAGCAGAAATTGCCGCCATGCTTTTACAGCCTCCCATATAAGCTGGCGTAGCAAGCGGCGTTAGCCACCTAGCTTAGCGTTTAACAGGCTAATAAGCTTCTTAACGATAGTAGATATTAAAGGATGGATCTGAATCTGTTCTTTCGGAGATATAGAAAGGTTCATCTCATGCATCATAAAAGAGACTCGGCTCGGGCGTTGAAGGTCAGGAGGGTGGCTGACGGGTTCCGGGTTAAAGCTTGATCTGCAGTGGGGTGTGGATGTACCTTCTCCGGTCCCTTGCTGTTTGCCTCCGCCGTCATTGAACGATCCTTTCAGTGGAAGCCATATCCGCATGGATCGTCGTAGAGCATAGCGAAGTGCCTTCTGTGGTCAGGAATGCGCTGGCTGTAATGACACACATGCAGATTGTTCCATGTGCTCTGGAGAAGGTTCCACAAAGGGTTCACGAGGAGGGCACTTTGGCTTCCCTGTGTTTGAATAACGAACTCATGAGTGGGAAGAGCCTCTTAAGGGTGCTCGTAATGTCAAGGTTGGATGGCATTTCTTCTTTTACATTATGTGTAGCTTCTTCAGAAAGCAGCTCCTTATTTATAGAAGTCGTCCTCAAAGGAACAGCTCGTTGAGAGATCTTGCTCTTGGTTCCATAAAGCCCATGAAGTAGACGGTTCTGAATGGTTCATTTACTGGGCTTTCATCTGTGTTCATTGTGAGCTGTCTTAGTAAATCCTGAGTAGTCTGTTATGTCACTGATAATAGCATTATTAATTATAATAGCCCATAATAAATACTAGGAGCAGGTGTGGTGTGGGTGGGGGATCCATTTTAGCACTGGCGTGGTGGTGGTGTTAGTGTGGGCGGTGCTGGTGTGAGTGGATCAGACACAGCAGTGCTGCTGGAGTGTTTAGACACTGTGTCCACTCACTGTCCACTCTATTAGACACTCCTACCTTGTAGATGGACAGTCAGAGGCGATAGCTCTTCTCCTGCTGCACAGTGCAGTGTCTTTCAACTTGTCTTTTAAAATGTGGACCCCTGAATTAAGGGGTGTGGCTAAAATAAGGTCCTGCCTACAAACCACAGTATTTTAGATCTAGAATTTAAATTTGAATTTAATATTTCATTTAAAATTAAATTTTTTGAATTTGAATTTTAAATATCTGGTTAAATTAAAAAGAAACATTTGAGTATAATACGTTTTACGTTTAGAGGGCAGGGTTTAGGATAGAATTAAAAATAAAAATTAAAAAAATGTTTTATTGTTCAATTTTAAATAAAAATAAAAAACTAAAATGTAACATACACGTTTTCTAAAAATCCTGAAAAAAATATTGAATAGGAAAAATTGATTTAGGGTGTCAAGGTTTGGGATAGAACCCTTCCTAAAGAAAAAAATATATATTAATTTTTAAAATAAAAACTATTTTATAAAAAAACTACATTTAAATCTTTCAGCTTCACTTTTAAAGACCTCTAAAAATCTAGGTAAAAAATTTAAATAGAAAAATGTAAGTGTAATAAGTTGTAAGTTTAGAGGATTTGGCATACAACCCTTCCAGAAGAAGTGAATTCAAATATTTATTTGTTATTACTTTTTAGGTAAAAAATCTAAAATAAAATCTAAATCTCTAAAAAAAAATTGAATTGAAAATTACATTTACTTACTAACTTAGTAAGGGCTCACGATTTGAGAGAGAATTCTTCCAAAAGAGAGAGACGATAGCTCATCTGCTGCTGCACAGTGCTGTGTTGGTCAACCTCTAGTCCTTCCTCAGTGGTCACAGGACGCTGCCCTACAGGACGCGGCCCACAGGACGCTGCCCACAGGACGCAGTAGGCTGGCCAATTCCGGTTGGTGGATGATTCTCAGTTCAGCAGCGACACTGAGGTGTGCATCAGCACTGCTGTGTCTGATCCACTCACACCAGCACCACCCACAGTAACACACCACCACCACGTCAGCATCACTGCAGTGCTGAGAATGATCCACCACCCACATCATACCTGCTCTGTGGTGGTCCTGTGGGGGTCCTGACCATTAAAGAACAGGGTAATACAGTATACAGAGAAACAGATGGACTACAGTCTGGACCTGTACACCTACAGAGTGTCCTTTATGGTCAGTGGAGCTGATATACTGGACAGTGAGTGTAGATACAGGGGGGTGTACCTAATAAAGTGGCCGGTGGGGGGTATTCCTGTTTAGGTGTAGGGTTATTTATAGGGTGCTTATTATTCCCTATTGTAGCATCACCAGCGCCGCCTATACAACCGTACACAAAGCTATAGTGGTGGTGTAGACACAGTGACCCCGGTTCCCATCAGCACCCCTGTAAGTACCTCTCTAAGCTGCACACGCTGATCGACTGTTTATCTCTCATAGCAGTGAAATACACAGCAGTGGTGGAAAAGCACTCTCTTATTAAATACAGAGCTGAGCTGTTGTGGATCGTGAGCGCCAGGGCTGGAGCACCTGTTTACCGGGCTCAAATAATGCCATCTGTATTCAGAGAGCGCGCCGGGATGACTCAAGTGTCTTCAAAGACCCGGTCCAGAGCCTCGCAGCGCTGATCTCTGAGCCCAACAGCACAGATGAAATAATGCGCCAGCGAGTGATGTCAGACTGACACATACTTGGAGAGAGAGAGAGAGGGGGAGAGAGGGGGAACGAGCAGAGGGTAAGGGGGGGGGGCTTTGTCAGAGAGTGTCCACACTCATCAGCGTGGTGACTCCAACGCTATCAGAACAAATGAGCTGCTTCTAACAAAACTATCTGCCCTCTCTTTACAGAGGACAACAAACATCCCCGTCCAAGGTTAATGCATGCCCAGGGAGAGCGACAGAAACAGACAGAGAGAGGGAGAGAGAGATGAACCCAGATTACACCACTGTGACCTTGTGAAGTGTCCAGTCCGGCACCAGGACACACACACACACACTGCGTCTGTGCCAGCGGTTACAGCTGAGCCATTACTGAGTATGCAATCACAGCGTGGCACTGCTGAAGCCAGTCTGCCAACAAACGCAGGTAATGCCCCGGCTCAGAGTACAGCCAGAGACACTCTATACACCCGAAAATAACCCCACATACTACACACCGGTATACGGACCACTGTGGCCCACCAGTACAAACAGCAGTCCCTCAGTAGACTCTGTACAGCAGCAGGGACGACTTCAGATCTCAGATCAGAGTACGGCTAGAGAGAGATCTACTACATCTCAAAGGCTTTAATACACATATACATACACTAAACCCAGCCTCTAAACTTAGACTAAACCCCCTAACCCCTACATTTACACTAAACCCAACACTGAGATTTACACTAAACCCCAACCCTGAAATTTACACTAAACCCAACACTGAGATTTACATTAAACCTCAATCCCCACATTTACACTAAACCCCAACCCTGAAATTTACACTAAAGCCCAAACCTGAAATTTACACCAAACCCTAACCCCTACATTTACACTAAACCCCAACCGTAAACTTAGACTAAACCCCAACCCTGAAATTTACACTAAACCCAACAATGAGATTTACATTAAACCTTAATCCCTACGTTTACACTAAACCCCAACCCTGAAATTTACACTAAACCCTAACCCCTACATTTACACTAAACCCCAACCCTGAAATTTACACTAAACCCAACACTGAGATTTACATTAAACCTCAATCCCTACATTTACACTAAAGCCCAAACCTGAAATTTACACCAAACCCTAACCCCTACATTTACACTAAACCATAACTCCTACATTTACACTAAACCCTTAACCCCTACATTTACACTAAACCCCTAACCCCTACATTTACACTAAACCCCCTACCCCCTACATTTACACTAAACCCCCTAACCCCTACATTTACACTAAACCCCCAACCCCTACATTTACACTAAACCCCTAACCCCTACATTTACACTAAACCCTAACCCCTACATTTACACTAAACCCCCTAACCCCTACATTTACACTAAACCCCCTAACCCCTACATTTACACTAAACCCTAACCCCTACATTTTCACTTAACCCCCTAACCCCTACATTTACACTAAACCGCCTAACCTCTACATTTACACTAAACCCCTAACCCCTACACGTACACTAAACCCCTACATTTACACTAAACCCCCTAACCCCTACATTTACACTAAGCCCCTACATTTACACTAAACCCTAACCCCTACATTTACACTAAACCCTAACCCCTACATTTTCACTTAACCCCCTAACCCCTACATTTACACTAAACCCCCTAACCCCTACATTTACACTAAACCCCTAACCCCTACATTTACCCTAACCCCTACATTTACACTAAACCCCCTAACCCCTACATTTACACTAAACCCCTACATTTACACTAAACCCTAACCCCTACATTTACACTAAACCCCCTAACCCCTACATTTACACTAAACCCTAACCCCTACATTTTCACTAAACCCCCTAACCCCTACATTTCCACTAAACCCCCTAACCCCTACATTTACACTAAACCCCTAACCCCTACATTTACACTAAACCCCCTAACCCCTACATTTACACTAAACCCCTACATTTACACTAAACCCCTAACCCCTACACGTACACTAAACCCCTACATTTACACTAAACCCCTAACTCCTACATTTACACTAAACCCCTACATTTACACTAAACCCTAACCCTGTGTTTACTGTAAAACGTAACAGGTTGAGTGTTTAACTCTCTCCACATGTAGGTGTTTTGTGATGTACAGTTCCCCATGAGTACGATGGACGGTGTAGACTGTGCAGTCTCTGTAGCTTCTCTATTTTTCTAACTTCTGTATGGAGTCCTTGAATTAAGGGAACTTTATGATGCTACGTTTCAGTGTTCAGGGTGTTCTGTATTCAGCTCGAGGCCAGTGGCCGCATTGCCCCTCATTTCTGAATGAAAACAGGCTGAAGGGAAACGAAATATAAGTAGCCCAGAAAGCAAAAGAGAGCATCCACCTTCCCTCAGCAACGCCGATCTGAGCGGGGTGACTCAGTGCGAAGGTTTGTGCTAGTTTTTGGAGCCGTCGATGATGAATCAGTTTAGGAACTGCCAGCATGGTCCGAGTGCAGGGAGTGTGATCCCATGTCCACTTCATACAGCACGGATAACGACTCTTTACTCCGAATTATTGAAGACCGCAGAAATAGCACCCGACCGCCTCTCCGTTGTGGGGGCGATGAATTTGTGTGGGTGGATGTTGGCTCACCCACACACAACCAATACTGAGAAGGCAAGCATGCAGATATGGCATACACGGGACCTACATTAGCATTTCATGGCATGGCTCCAAGTTTACTGTTGAAGAGCTCCAAAAATCATCACAACCTGACTGTTAGAGATGTTTATCTCAACGTGTATGTATTATCTATAACGTCTAAAACACGATAACAAGCTAAATACACTGAAAGTATTAGCACATAACATGTTTTATGCTAACTATGCTAAATCTAACAAATTATATATAATTATCAGATAACTAAATATTAGATATTATACATTGAGATAGTCTTTACAACCAGTTGTGTTTTGATGATTTTTGGAACTTTTAATATATATATATATATATATATATATATCTATATATATATATATATAATATATATATATATATAATATATATATACACATATATATATATATATATATATATATATATGTATGTATGTGTTGTGTGTATAAATTGTAGATTCATATATTTACATATATTTTTTACCCTATCCGATCTGTGAAACATGGTGGTGGTAGTATCATGGTTTGGGATGCTGTGTATGAGGGCCAGGGTGGTTTGCCATTGTTGATTAAGTGATTAATTCTGATTTATAGCAGCAAATTCTAAAGGAAAACATCAGAACATCTGTCTCAGATCTATATCTTCATATCTATATTTAGAGGGATGGGGGAGGGAATCTCTTTGGGCCCAAAGGTGGCTTAAACGCTTGACCGGTTCGAGTGCTGCTAGAACCACAAGAAGCAGGATAAAGGGCATGGCCTATGGCTTGGTTCCAAAGCTAGCGCTATGACTAATAGTGCCACAAACATGTACACATGTGAGATTATTTTCTCGGAGCTAATCCGACTCGGCTTTAATATGGTAGGTTAAAGGAAGCATGCTGATTTGTACTGTGTGAAATACTCAAAGTGCCTCAAACAGTTGATGGGAAGCGTACAGATTAAACGGAACTGCATGGTGATGATGAGGAGTGGAGCGGTATTAAAACCCTTTGAGATGTGAAGGTCTGTCTGATTCCCGGAGGAGACTGGCCTGCAGGGAGCGAGAGCAGAACCGGGGAGGGCATTGAGATGCTTAAAAAGCGACTCTCCTGAGTCTCGGCATTGGCGATATGACTCATCCTGAGTGTCTGTGATTTCTTTCAGACAGGGATTCCCAGTGAAGTGCGCTTTGAGTCCATGAGGCTGCGTGTGTGAGCATATTTCCCAGTGAATGTGAGTTCGGGCTGCAGCCTTCTGCGACGTTGCAATACTAGGATTGCGGAAGGCTGCATAATGCGAATGAGCCAAGGCAGTTATTTTAGCCAAAGTAATCCTGGACGGTTTTCAGTTTGGCTCAGAGTTATGAGGAACTGTGAGATGCACTGTATGACCAAAGGTATGTGGCGCTTACTCTATATTGCCGAAAGCATTTGCTCGTCGAAAGTGACGTCCCATTCTTAATCCGTAGGGTTTAATATGATGTTCCACCCTTTGCAGCTATACCAACTTCAACTCCTCTGGGAATTCTTTCCACTAGGTTTAGGAATGTGGTTATGGGAATTTCTGACCATTGCTCCAGAAGAGCATGCCAACGGTGTTCTATCGGGTAAAGGTCAGAACTCTGTGCAGGCCAGTCCAGTTCCTCCACACCAAACTTATCCAGAGTCTGAGTTCTTTTCACTGGAACTAAGGGGCGGAGCCCAACTCCTGAACACCACCCCCCACCACCATAATCCCCCCTCCACCAAACTTTACACTCGGCACAGTGCAGTCAGACAAGTACCGTTCTCCCGGTACCGTCAAACCCAGACTTGTCTATCGGACTGCCAGACGGAGAAGCGTGATTGGTCACTCCAGAGAACACGCCTCCACTGCTCTAGAGTCCAGGGGAGGAGCTTTACACCACTGCGTTCCACGCTCTGCACTGTGCTTGGTGATGTGAGGCTGGGATGCAGCTGCTCGCCATGGAAACCCATTCCATGAAGCTCTACACACTGTTCCTGAGCTGATCTGAAGGACACATGAAGGTTGGAGGTCTGTAGTGATGGACTCTGTAGAAAGTTGGTGACCTCTGTGACCTATGACCCTCAGCATCCGCTGACCCCACTCTGTCATTGTACGTGGTCTAACACTTCGTGGCTGAGCTGCTGTCGTTCCCGATCCCTCCCACTGTGTTCTAATCCCACTGACAGTGGACTGTGGAATATTTAGTAGGAGGGAATTTCACCACTGGACTTGGAGCACAGGTGGATCCTATCACGGTACCACACTGGAATTCTGAGCTCCTAAGAGCGACCCATTCTCTCGCTAGCGTCTGTAGGAGCAGTCGGCATGACTAGGTGCTCGGTTTTATACACCTGTGGCCATGGAAGTGACTGGAACACCTGAATTCAATGATTTGGATGGGTGAATGAAAAGGTTTGGCAGTGAACATGAGCTTGTTGGGCATCCAATTCCTAAACCAGGCCCATTAATGGTGACTTGCCTCCCTTTGTGGCCTGCAGCCCTCTGGGAAGGCAGTTCACAAGATTTTGGAGTGTATCTTTGGGATTTTGTGCCCATGCTTCAATTCTTCATTCAGAGGTTAGGCATCGATGTTGGATGAGAAGGCCTGCCTTGCAGTCGCATCCCAGTTCATCCCAGAAGTGCTGATTGGGCTTGGTTTCAAGTCCCTGACTTTATGGAGCTGGCTTGGTTGGACAGGTTACACGGTCCTGCTTAAGCAGGAACGCATTCTTCCCCAGACTACTGCCACCAGTTTGGAAGTATGTCATACTAATAAATGGCTTGGTGTGCTGTAGCATTAACACCACCCTTCCCTCCATGTAAGGGTCAAAGCCCGAACCCTGAAACTGCCCCAAGACCACTATCCCCCCTCCACCAAACTTCACTGTGGGCACTCCTCTGCATTCCGGTAAGTAGTTTTCTCCTGGATTCATCCACCAAACCCAGATTCCTCCATCTGGCGTGTTGGGTTAGCAAACACGGCGGCCCGACGCCATACTGAGAGACAGACTTCTGTATGTGTAGCTCAATAAATATTGATCATATCAGTCTAAACTTATCATCAGTTATTGATCCTGGTCACCTTTATCCTCCTTCCCAACACACCTGCACTACCACACCTCCTTCTGGATGTAGCTGTCCAGTGGTTGATACATTTCTTGTGTCTGGTATTTCGGGTGTATTGTGCAGTGTGTGTGAGTGAGAGTTGGGGTGAGGGAAAGAAGGGACTGATTGAAAAAGGAATTTTCCTGGAGTCTTTGGTCTGGAGGGACTGAATTAAAGAGAGGGGGCGGAAGCGAGGAGTGGCCTTGTCTTTCCCTTTTGATGCGATTCACACTGGAGATAGCTGTTTCTGCTTATGCAGATTCGGGTCTAACAAATGCAGTAAAAGCCCTTTGGGACATTCTGACATTTTACTTGCCATTTCCATGAACCCCGATGCTCATGATGCGATAATATCGTCGCTGTCTGTCTGATAAAGCGATCATTAGATGCTCTGGTGGCATTTGTCTCGGTAGTCATCTCTTTACAGTACAGGACCCCGGGGCCTGACAGCAACAAGAATGACTTATTTATTTATTTATTTGTGTTGAATTGGTAATGGGACAAAATTGTGTGGGGGTCTTGAAAAGGTCCCTGGTATCCTTTAAGGTAGCACTCCTTCTCTCTCTGACGAATCTGGGATTGGGATTTCTGTCAATCAGTCATTAAACTGGTGGTTCCATCACTGTTGTAGGGTTGTGGGGGGGAAGGGTTGGTGGAAGAGCAGTTGGAAGGGCAAGTTAGCAGGAGAGGTGGGTGGGAAGGGCGGGTTAGCAGGAGAGGCGGGTGGGGAGGCGGGTTGGAAGGGCGTGTAAGCAGGAGAGGCAGGGTGGGAAGGCAGGTTAGCAGGAGAGGCGGGTGGGGAGGCGGGTTGGAAGGGCGTGTAAGCAGGAGAGGCAGGGTGGGAAGGCAGGTTAGCAGGAGAGGCGGGTGGGGAGGCGGGTTGGAAGGGCGTGTAAGCAGGAGAGGCAGGGTGGGAAGGCAGGTTAGCAGGTTAGCAGAAGAGGCGGGTGGGAAGAGAGGGTTAGCAGTGGGTGGAAGGCGGTTGGGAGGGGTGGATGAGCAGGAGAACGGTGTGTAGAAGGCGGGTAGGAAGGGTGGATGAGCAGAAGAGCGGTGGGTAGGAGGCGGGTAGGAAGGGTGAATGAGCAGGAGAGCGGTGGGTAGGAGGCGGGTAGGAAGGATGGATGAGCAGGAGAGCGGTGGGTGGGAAGAGGTTGAGCGGTTGGTGGAAAGGACGGTAGAGCAGGGTGAGAAAGGCAGTTAAGTGGCGGGTGGGGGAGTGGGAACTGGTTAGAGTTGGAATCCACCAGGTTGAGCATTTGATTGGCAGGTGGGAAAAACAGGTGAGCGGTTAAGCAGCTGGTGGAAAGGGCGGGTGAACGGTTAACCAGCTGGTGGGTGAGCGGTTAAGCGGCTGGTGGGTGAGCGGTTAAGCAGCTGGTGGGTGAGCGGTTAAGCGGCTGGTGGGTGAGCGGTTAAGCAGCTGGTGGAAAGGGTGGGTGAGCGTTTGAGCGGCTGGTGGAGGGGCGGGTGAACGTTTGAACGGCTGGTGGAGGGGTGGGTGAGCGGTTAAGTGGCTGGTGGAAAGGGCGGGTGAGCGTTTGAGCGGCTGGTGGAAAGGGCAGGTGAACGGTTAACCGGCTGGTGGGTGAGCGGTTAAGCGGCTGGTGGGTGAGCGGTTAAGCAGCTGGTGGAAAGGGCGGGTGAGCGTTTGAGCGACTGGTGGAGGGGCGGGTGAACGTTTGAGCGGCTGGTGGAAAGGGCGGGTGAGCGGTTAAGTGGCTGGTGGAAAGGGCAGGTGAGCGTTTGAGCAGCGGGTGAGCGGCAGGTGGGAGAGCAGTGGGCCTGAAGGGTGGGTAGAATTGGAAGAGTCCTCAGTGCATCCTCATTACAGATCACGTCCGCTCCTTAGTGATGTTCTTGAGTTGGTGTTCCATGACCAGTGGGCCAAAAGTATAACTAGACTACTCATCCCTCGAGTCCATCCTTCATTCTGTCTCTAGGAGTTAAAGCAGTGCTTCCTGAGTTCCCTAGAAGATCCCCTAAAGATTTATGCTCTCTGTCCTGCTCTGGTGCTTCCGATAATGACCTAATGAGGGTAGTGGGGCGAGAAAAACCATCCCCAAGCCTGGAACCAAAAACCGGAGTTAGAGATCCTGCTATCTGGATAACACACGAGCCTGTGCATCATCATCACATCAGCTGTACGTATGAAATCCGCAGAGCCCTGGTGAGGTTTTAATAAGATGGAAAATGCGGTCCTGTGACCAGTTGGGCACAAACTCTGAATTTAGCCTGTCCAAATTGCCTCAAAAGTGTTTATTACGGTTTCCTGTTTGCCAGAACTGGATCTTTCTCCAGTCGCATGGGAAGTCTCAGACTTTTGGGACAATCCGTCTGGCCGAGGCAGGCCGTATTAATCAAGCAGGATTTACCCACTATCACAACAAGCAATCAGAGCTTCTAATTTTAGAAATTGATTTTTTTTTCTCCTGCTAGCTGAGTAATCGGTGAGAGGAGAGAAAGAGAGAGAGAGAGAGAGGCTAGGCCGTCTCATGCTGAATGAGTCACTGAGAGCATTTTGATTGTCTCTGCTTTCCTCTCCATCTGGACTCGGCTGCACCCAAGGTGTCATTAATAGCTGCCTGTCGGACTGCGTGTCTCTCAGCCTGGCCCAGTTGTTTTGAAATGTAGCTGTTGCGTAATACGTATTAAGACTGTGTGCCATAGAGGAGACGAAACGAGTGGGAAATGGCGTAATTGGGTGGCATCGTGCTATGCCTCGCCATTAATGGGCTCGGTTGGTCGCGGAACCTCATATGGCTCAGCGCATGTGCTTCTTTGTCTGTTTATTTGTCAGGTTCGGAGACACCATGGTGGGATCTTGCATCAGCGTCTCGCTGTGCCTCTTGCTGGCCTTGGCCCTCCAGCCTGCATTGGGATGGGACGAGTTGGTAGTTCCCACCAGTAAAGGTAAAGTCCGAGGTGTGAAACTGTCCGTGCCTGGTAGCACCGGGTCGGTGGTGGCCTTCCTGGGCATACCCTACGCGAAACCTCCGTTGGGAACGCTGCGGTTTAGCCGTCCGGAGCCTGCCGAGGCATGGAGCGGGGAATGGGACGCTACCCACTTTTCCAACTCCTGTTGGCAGTACGTGGACACTACGTTCCCGGGGTTTGCTGGATCTGAGATGTGGAACCCCAACACCAAGATGAGCGAGGACTGCCTGTACTTGAACGTATGGACTCCCTTCAGGAGAGTTCAAGACCCTGACCAACCCCTAGTCCCTGTCATGGTGTGGATCTATGGAGGAGGATTCAGCACAGGCACTGCCTCCCTGGATACATACGATGGACTCTACCTCAGCCAATCCGAACAGGTTGTGGTAGTGTCCATGAATTACAGATTGGGACCTCTGGGCTTCCTGTCGCTGCCTGGGAGCGAAGGTGTTAAGGGAAACGCAGCCTTGTTCGACCAGAGGCTTGCGCTGAGCTGGGTTGCGGAGAACATTGCGGCGTTTGGGGGCGACCCGTCCTCCGTGACCCTATTTGGGGAGAGTGCTGGTGCGGGATCCGTTGGACACCATGTGCTTTCCGTGGGAAGCCACAGCTTCTTCCGTCGCGCTATTCTACAGAGCGGTACCCCTAATGCGGTTTGGGCTGCTGTGGAGGCTGCCGAGGCATGGAACCGATCCTTGACCCTCGCTCAGCTTCTTGATTGCCCACTCGGGCCTTCCTCGGACGAGGTGTTGGCATGCTTACGGAGCGCGGATCCAGAAAAGATGGTGGCGCTCCAGTACAAAGTAATCCGTGATCCCATGATGATAAGCATACCCTTCTCTCCAACCGTGGATGGCGACTTCCTCCTGGACATGCCTGATGTCTTAGTGAAGTCCGGGCGATTCCTGAAAACAGAGCTTATGCTAGGCCTCAATCAGGACGAAGGCTTCTATTTCCTGATGTATGGTGTAAGTGGATTCGGCATCCATCACCAGAGTTTGATCAGCCGGGAGCAGTTCCTTGAGGGAGTGGCTTTGAGTCTTCCGGGCTTCAGTGAAATGGCACAGGAAGCCGCTGCTTTTCAGTACACGGACTGGACGGATGAGCTGAGTGGGCAGAAGAACCGAGATTCCCTGGCGTGGTTGGTCGGGGACCGCTACTTCTCTTGCCCCCTGCTGGATTTTGCCCGTAGGTACGTGGGGCACGGAGGCAGCGCCCGAGTGTACCTCTTTAATCATCGCTCCAGCTCCAACGTCTGGCCTAAGTGGATGGGAGTGATGCACGGAGATGAAATTGAGTTTGTGTTCGGAATCCCGCTGAACAGCTCTCGAGGGTACACGGAGGAGGAGGTCTCCTTGAGCAGGAGGATGATGAGACATTGGGCCAACTTTGCTAAATCAGGGTGAGTGTTAATACCACATGTTTGCTGTGTTGATGCATGCGCCAACCCAACGAAGACCGTTCTCATTTCAGATCTCATTTTCAGCTGGCGTCGCAGAATACTAAAATAATGCTTAGTAATAAAAATTATTATCAAAAAACCCAAACAAGATTTTTCCTAAGCCACAAAATTGTAGTCATGATGAAATTTCCCCAGGAGTTTGATAGAACAGTCGTTAAAACATTGGTATGCAAATATGCGGTCGACACAAGCGGTACAGCCCAGGACCCATGGAGCCAAACCACCAAACGGTCCCTGTCACAAAGACATGTTGCCCTTACCTGTTGCAATTTGACATGAGACATGAACCTGAGTAAAGGTGTGGGCCTAAATCTAGTTAGACCACTGAGTGACCAACTCACCTAACCAAGGCGGCCTGCTCAGTCCATGAGCCCAGAGTCGACTAGCTCAAGCCGTATCCAGTTAAAGGCAGTGAGTTAGCGTTAGTGTTACAAAGGTAGTCACTCTACAGCTTGCCGGGGACCCTGACGTGGAGGTGGTGTGTTAGTGTGGGTGGTGCTGGTGTGAGTGGATCAGACACAGCAGTGCTGCTGGAGTGTTGAGACAGTGTCCACTCACTGTCCACTCTATTAGACACTCCTACCTTGCTGATCCACCTTGTAGATGGACAGTCAGAGACGATAGCTCATCTGCTACTGCACAGTGCCGTGTTGGTCATCCTCTAGTCCTTCATCAGTGGTCACAGGACGTTGACCCAAAGGACGCTGCCCTACAGGACGCTGCCCTACAGGACGCTGCCCCACAGGACGCTGGCCCCAGGACGCTGGCCCCAGGACGCTGTCCCCAGGACGCTGCCCCACAGGACGCTGCCCCTGCAGTCCCTGCAGTGCTGGTAATGACCCACCCCCCACATCATACCTGCTCTGTGGTGGTCCTGTGGGGGTCCTGACCATTGAAGACGGGAGCAATCTTGGCATTATTCGATTAGCCAACTGCACGCGTGCCGCCACCTCCAGGGGACGTACGTACTCTGTGACGGTGTGCTAAAGACCAAAGACTATCAGAGCACCGCACGTCGAGGTTCACCCTTCCCAATGAAGTAGAGTGACTTGCTTTGTATGCCTAATGAAACGGAATGGGCCGGAATGTGTCCGTGTTGCGTTTGTAGAAATTCCGTGCTTAGGATCCGAAGCCCTCAGATTCACAAGGCCACACGCTGTCCTTTACCGGAGCATGTAAACGTCTCGGCTATTGAACTGCTCATTGATTCTTTCTGAAGGCTGTGTTGCTTAGGTGCGGTAATGTATCGATGTAACTCGGCTCTGTACATAAACTGACCTTTGGGTTGATTTCCACTTGTTTTGTTCCGCTGTTTTCGTGCGTGTGTTTGTTTCCCAGAAATCCGAGTACCGAGGGACCCGAGTGGCCGGCTTTCGCCGCCGAGCAGCAGGAGTACGTTACGCTGAATACCGACCCGCCGCAAACGCTCAGGATGCTCCGGGCTCAGCAGTGCAAGTTCTGGGACAGCTTCCTACCTAAACTACAGCATGTCACCGGTGAGGGAGTGGTGGAGTGACAGCACTAACAAACACACACCGACACTCTCAGACACACCACGGGTATGCCTCCTTCCCTAGAGAGCTGCCTCGCGCCTCACTGCCTACACAGACAGCTGTCTACGGAGGCAGAGCTCTACCCAAAATGGAACCTTAAAATATACCAGGGGACTCTAGTTACATCACTAATCATTCCAGCCACCTGTATGCGTGCCTCAGCCGTCAGCATCGCTGTGGAGGTCCGCCCGTGCTTCTGTTTGTCAACACGTCCGGACGAGGAGGCGTCTGCTGACAGACAGGCCCGAGCTCTTAAATATGAAGATGCCAAAAAGGGATTCTTGTGTTAGGGCGGGAGAGGAACCGCTTTGGGGCCTAGAACAGTGTTCAGGGAACCACTTTTGCAAATGAGATGTGTGAGTGGGAAGAGCCGGTTTAAAGAACCACCACAGTTTTGCTCTGTTCCTAAGTGTTGGGGGTTTGGGATGTGTAGAACCTTTGCCATATGTGATTTTCAAAAGGTTCTTCAACGGGTTCTTAAGAGCCATAAGAGGGTCTATGTTTTTGCTGTGAGTTGGGAATTACGATTCATAGAACCCTTCTGATTCTCGTGTGGTTCTCAAACTCATCCTGAGGAACCTTTAGAAGAACCACATTTTTGTTCTCTTCCTGTGTTGTGGGATAAGATGTGTAGAACCCTTCCGATTCTCGTGTGGTTCTCAGATTGGTCCTGAGGAACCTCCAGAAGGACCACATTTTTGCTCTGTCCCCATGTGTTGGGGGTTTGGGATGTATAGAACCTTTTGCCATTTGAGATTTTCAAAGGGTTCTCTGATGGGTTCTTAGGAACCTCAAGAGGGTCCATGTTTTTGCTCTTTTCCTGTGAGTTGGTAATTGGGATGCATAGAACCTTTTCTGATTCTTATGTGGTTCTCAAACTGGTCCTTAAAAACCTCCAGAGGTTCCACTTATTGCTCTGTTCCTAAGTGTTGGGGGGGGTTAAGATGTGTAGAACCTTTGCCATTTGTGATTTTCTAAAAGTTCTCTGATGGGTTCTTAGGAACCTCAAGAGGCTCCATGTTTTGGCTTTGTTCCTGCGAGTTGGGAATTAAAATTCATAGAGCCCTTCTGATTCTTGGGTGGTTCCTAAAGTGCACCAGCAGAACCTCCAGATGGACCACATTTTTTGTTCTCTTTCTATGCGTTGGAGGATAAGATGTGTAGAGCCCTTCCGATTCTCGTGTGGTTCTCAGACTGGTTCTGAGGAACCTTTAGAAGAACCACATTTTTGCCCTGTCCCCATGTGTTGGGTGTTAGGACATGTAGAACCTTTGCCATTTGAGATTTTCAAAGGGTTCTCCAAATGGTTCTTAGGAACCATAAGAGGGTCCATGTTTTTGCTGTGTTCCTGTGTGTTGGGGGATAGGATGGATAGAACCTTTTTGATTCTAGTGCGGTTCTCAAACTGGCCCTTAAAATCCTCCAGAGGTTCAACTTATTGCTTTGTCCCTATGGGTTGGGACTTAGGATACACAGAACCCTTTTGATTCTCGGGTGGTTCTCGGACTGGTCCTAAGGAACCTTTAGAAGGACCACATTTTTGCTCTCTTCCTATGTGTTGGGGTTTGGGATGTATAGAACCTTTGCCATTTTAGATTTTCAAAAGGTTCTCTGACGGGTTCATAGGAACCTCAATAGGGTCCATGTTTTTGCTCTGTTCCTGTGAGTTGGTAATTGGGATGCACAGAACCTTTTCTGATTCTTATGTGGTTCTCAAACTGATCCTGAGGAACCTCCAGAAGGACCACATTTTTGCTCTGTCCCCATGTGTTGGGGATTAGGATGTGAAGAACACAAGCAATGTGTGTTTTTCAGGTTGTTCTCAAACTGGTCCCAGGTGGTGGGAGTTGGAGTGGAGGGACACTGTGGACCACAGGGGTGCCCTGAGTCCTGAAATTAAATAACACTGGTTGACAATTCTTAAAAATTGAATTGAGGCTTCATCACACTCATGGATCAGTTGTTCGGACATGGTCCTTTAGGGATCCAAAAGTGGTTCTGGTCAGGCATAGCTCAGAGAACTCTTAACGGCACATTACCCTACACAGATAGCACTGTGAATCTAAAGCTACAGGGCAAGACTGTAGGAATGGGCAACTCAGATTCTAACGGAATTAGTTCAGGAATGTTCCTGGTCAAGAACGGGTCATTGTCTAATGGGTTTGAGCTGGAAAATCACCAAAGCTTGCCGGAGTTGTCCACTCCAGCCCAGGACTAGGTAGCTAAGATATTAGCTAGCTAGCTAGCTAGCCTTTGGAAATAACAGGCAGTGGGGAAGTATCTAGAATGCTAATCTCCAAACACCAGAGAAGAGCCCTCCGGACTTTCAGAGGCCTTCAGAGAAGGAGCTAAAGGAAACACGGGAGTGCTACTAACATGGACCGTGTGCAAACAGGGCGGCTGAACCTCCACGCTTTGTGCTCCCCTCACTCGACTGCATGTGCATGAAGGGTGCATTTCGGAAACTCTGCTAATCTCCGCTGCTAGCTTGGTATCTCTGTCCCCCCCAGACCTTACGACCACGGCTTGGCAATCCTCCTCCGTGCTCATGGAGCTCCAGGCTGAACTGGGGAAGGAGCGAGGTTAGCTCCTGCTTCACAGCACGCTGGTTATCAGAACGTGAATATTACCCCGACCCTCTTTAGCCCTCGGATTATGCAGACGCATCGCTCGGCCCTCATTTTTGCGGCTGGAAAATGAAGAATTCCGTGTTTTGTAAAACATCACATGCGTTTTGAATCCCACAGGCCCTAAGGGAATGTTTCAGGTCAGGGTGTCTTGGTTATTCAGCTATTTAGGCAGCCAGTAGTTGCCGGAAATGATAAGGAGCGCATCGCCGCGTGAAGTCTCTGCTTATTTAGTTTCATAACCAACGTGTGAGGTCGCTCGGTCGCGCGTTACGTCACTCCCTGGCCACGGCACGGAGACTTTTCCTAGGAAAACGGACAATATGAGAACTGGGTGGGGGTAAAAGGCTTTGCTATAGTTAGCTTGCTCATTTAAAGCATTTGAACTAAGTGTGATGCTCTTCTGCTGTTTGCTGCCCTGGGGGCAGAGGCTGCGCGCTCTAAGTGCTGTACTAAAAGGAAGAGCGAAACATTATTCCGAGTGCTGGAAGGTGTCACTTGTAAATTTAAAGGGCTATAGCGCTCGACACGATGGCTCCGGCGAGCCACAGATGCCGGTTTTTGGGGTGCCATTGCAAACGGAGCCGCTGGAAACTGGGTTTGCGGTTTTAGCACGTTTTGGAGGTCCTTGCAAGGTGGCCTTTAATAGCGTACAGGATTGGAGCGCTTGGGTGGGCGATGGAACGGAGGAGTACAGCTGGAGTTCCGGCCAGTGCAATCTTGGGGAGCGGAATTGAATTTGACACCGAGATGGAATGAATCAATTCTGTTTTGTGCCTTGGTGAACAACTGCAAACAGCCTGGCTCCAAAGAGCCTGGTCTTGTTTACGTATTAAAGCGCTCGCTCACATACCTTTACCTTGTGAAGCGACCAGAGCGCCACCTGACATCACTGCCGTGTGTCCTGTCATCCAGTTTTTCAAGCGGAATTTTAGTGTATTTTCTAGTGAACTGAAAAGGGGTGATGTAAACCAATACAAACCGCTCACAGTGCTGGTGAATGGAACCAGACGTCCACCTCTAAAAACTCCCCGGCAGAAAGTTACTACATGAAACGGTCAAGGAGACGATGTATCAAGCACTGTTCTAATCATCACGGTACTAGTGAAGCGCACACATTGGATCTCACGTTAATATAAATAAATTAGTAAATAATAATAATAATAATAATAATAATAATAATAATAATAATAATAACAACAAAACAACAACAAAACAACAATAATAATAATAATAATAAAACAACAACAATAATTACAAAACAACAACAACAACAAAACAACAACAATAATAATAATAATAATAATAATAAAACAACAATAATAACAATAAAACAACAACAACAAAACAACAATAATAATAATAACAAAACAACAAAAATAATAATAATAATAATAATAAGATTCTTCTTCTTCTTCTTCTTCTTCTTATTATTATTATTATTGTTATTGTTATTGTTATTATTGTTTTGTTGCTGTTGTTGTTGTTATTATTAATTATATAAAAGATTTTGGGAAACTGGGCCCTGTTTAGTTGCAACAATGAAACACAAACATGCAGAGTAAGGGCAGATTACACAACAGGATCATGCATAGATTGTTGAATAAAAATAAATAAATAAATTATAACAACAACAATAATAATAATAATAATAATAATAATAATAATAATAGTAATAATGATAATAAAGTACTTAATTATATGTAATAATGTTAGTTCCTATTTTTATAATTAGTTTTATAAATTAGTTATTAATTATTTTTTATCAGTTAATAAATAATTAGTAATACTTGCTAAATTACTAAAACATTTTCTATGTAGTTGCTTGTTACTGTCTCTTTATGATGAAGTGTTACTCAGCCACCTGAATAACATCACCACCAAACACTGACACTCATACAGCACCAGTCGAATGTTTGGGTACACCCCTCTAACTGGATGTAGCTGGTGATCTTAAAGACTCTACAGTGGTACACTGAGCACCTCCACCTGCTGAGAGTCTGAACCAGTCCATATCCTGATACACTACATCTACTCCTGATGTAGCACAGTATGATACTCCTCCATATCTCCACCTCTAATATATATTTAGTGGTGTTTATTCTTCTGCCAAACCTCTTCACAACTTAGCCACAGTGTAAAACCTTCGCTGCCATCACACTACCTCCACCTCCACCTCCACCCTCCACCTCCAAACTACACTTCCCACAATCCACCTGACGTCATCGCCCCATTCTAATTGGTCTCACCTGTTGGCCACACTCACCGTGTTTGAGCCAGTCTGGTCTTTGTGAGGCGTTGCTGACCCTGTGACCTTACGGAGCGGTCAGCCTGAGTTCTCCTTCTGCTTCCTGCTTTTCCATCTTCCTGTACAGTGGTTTTGCCCGGTTCCCTAAACCTGGTGGCCTGATGTAGCTCAGGGTTTGGTTTTCGACTTCCTGGCTTGTGTTCCGGTTTCTGGACCTGTCTTATCCCGTTCTGGGATGTTCGCTCTGATTTAGCTACCTAGCTTGCTAACTTGTTCTCCTAATAAAGTCTAGAGCGTCGAGTTTAGCCAGTCAGTCGTTACAAGCTCTAGTTCTCCTTTCAGGTTAGTGAATATTCATGATGGACCGACCAATAGAATCGCTCCAAACCTGCTTAGTAATAAACCTGGTTCTATCAGCTCCACTGCAGGGTAAGGAAAGCCGGTCCATCCTCCTGTACAGATCCACTCTGGAGGGGTTTAAGGTGGACTGGATAATTCCTAGTGTGCTATTTTTTAGTTTAGGGAGAACCTTCTTTGAGTAGCTGTCTCACGGATAGTGATTGTGTGTATGTGTGTTTTATGTATACATATATTAATGTATAGTGTATAGAGTTTATACTTTATTAGCAGCACTGCTGTTTCTATATAGCCCAAACTTTTCACTCCCAGAACTCTCAGCAGTGTTTTTGTTCAGTCAGCTCCATCAAACATCGAGGATCTAATTTACGGGGGCTTTGTGCAGAAGTTTAGGTAATCATTAAACATCAGATTGTCTGTTTATTTTCCCTCTGATATCTGATCCAGTTATGTGGTATTGAACCAACACTACCAAACAAACATCAAAACCTGGACCTGCACTTTATTCAGAGTTTACAGTACATATAGTTCAGCCAATAGCGGTGTTATTAAAAAATGTGAAATTTGTTGCCACAAAGTTCTTACCCTCTCCTGTAAAGTTGTGAGGGATAATAATTTGGGAATCATTTAAGGAGTATATGAGAGTTAGGACCTTAGACATACCGTTCTATCCTTTGTAGTGAGACTCGGGTAGAGGATGGAACCTTTAACATAACCAGACCCCACAGCTCGAGGGAAGTGTTTACACCGCGTTAGGCTGTGAGCCGTGTTCAGTTCACGACTCAGGACTAACAGTAGTGCACTTCCTGTGCAGTTCGGGTCATAGTCCTCTGAGACATACGGACATTCTGGTTGAAGACCTGGGGGTTAATATACAGTCGGTGTATGCATTTGTAGAGTGAACCATGAGATAATGGGAACAGTACCCAATTAGGAAAAGCCGGGGGGGCATGACATCACCGCCTGAACACTGTATGGAGGTATGGAAACCCTGTACCATATAGTTGGCAATGAATTCAATCTACCCAGGTGTGCTTTACAGCCTACCCCTGAGACTAAGGCTGGGAACCGTTTCTCTGTAATCCAGAACCCAGCGGACTCTGATGGTTAGTTCGTTTATTTTATAAGTACAGAGGAGTTGTGTTTTGATGTCTGGCTTGGTCAACTTGATCCACTAGGATTGCCATTTTGGAGATACTATTTTTTCCTTGCGTCGTGGCGATATGATAGACATACATGAGTGAAATCAGCGACCCCAGCTGTAGTCTACATGTCTCGTTGTGTATCCCCACTGAGGAGATGCCCCTGTAGAAGATGACGAGTCCTCATCAGCATCCAGTGTTGGTCCTGCTTAGCTCCTGTAGCTCGTCTGAGGCCACCTTTGATAATCAGACATGAAACCCAACAATTTCTCTGGGCTATTTTTGAATAATGAAGCAATTTGTTTGGAAATGCAGTCCTTGCCCTGCGCCGCCGTGTGAAAGGTAGACCCCGGGCATGCAATTACTTTGTCCAAAGTCCAATTTTTAACTCTAATTATTCCACATGCGCATCCCTGGTCTGCACTGGCCGAGTGAAAGAAACAACAGCTCAGTTTTTATTACTAGGAAAGTTTTTTTTGACACCTTCTCTGATACCTGTAAGTTCACCACTGGGTTTGATAGCTGCACCCAAGAGGAGGTGTGGGAGTGCGGTGCTATTAGGAAGGGATATAAAGGATCAATAACTGATGATGAATTTAGACTGATATGATCAATATTTATTGAGCTACACATACAGAAGTCTGTCTCTCAGTGTGGCGTCGGGCCGCCGTGTTTGCCAACCCAACAAGCCAGACGTCTCGGTATGGAGCTGTAGAGGTTCCTGATGGAGTCCTGTGATAATCCATCCCATGCGGCTTGAACATCCTCACACAGTTCCTGCAGATGGTGCGGTAGAGGTGGAGGGACACCAGGCCTTCTGGACGTGTGACGACAGACCGTTCATCTCGGTGCTGAACACGGTGCCTCCACACACGGGTTCGTTGGGCGTCTCCACCAAGACTAAAGCGGGACTCGTCACTGAAGATGACCCGCTGCTATTCTGAGTCACTTCATGACAGTCTGGTACGACACCACTGCAGTCTTTGGTGACGGTGACGTGGTGTTAAGGACAGTCGTGGTAACGGTCTGTGTGCATGTAGTCCTGCGTGGTGCAGCCGTCTGCCAATGGTGCTGCACTAACAGGATGACTCGCTGGGCGTCTGCGATCTTGGCTGTTGAGTCAGTCAGGTACAGCGATCACATGTGTGGCCGAGAGTGAAACTCATTAGCATGTCTCGAGATTTTAGACCTACCCACCAAGTTTCATTCCTGTCGGTTGTTTACTTTATGGTGCACTGTAGAATATGCGTTGGGTAGATATGGTGACCCCTGGTTCCCCTTGTCGCTGCTGAACGATTTCACACCCAACCAGCTCTCCACCACTCTGTTTACATCTCAGGCTCTGAACTGGTTTCCTCTTTGAAGTCGGGTTGTATTATACACCTGTGTTTTTCTGGCTGTGTGCTGCAGCACGTAGCATTCAGATCCATCTACCTCAGCATGAGGCACGGCTGCCCAGCGAGTGAGTGCTGCTTGAGCCGCTCCGCTCTGCATGATGGCTTTGCATATGGCTCTCTGTATAAACTGTGTTTAGTATTTATATATGCTGACCACTTCTGCATTCTCTCCTCTTCCTCCCTTCACGTTTCCTTCTCACGCCCTCTCTCTTTTCCATCCTCTCTCGTGCTCTCTCTCTTTCTCTCTCGGAGTGGCATTCTGTTGCTAGGCGATTGATGAGCCCTCATGCTTAGCAGTGTTGTTTCACTTCTCGGTGAAGAGGGGCTAAAAACGTAGCGCTGTAATTGCCTTTTCGACATCGCTAATTCACCTACAGGAAAAAGGAGGGACGAATACGGAGGAACAGCTTGATAACGCCACCGATATTGATACACTGTAACACCAGGTGTACCGCGCCACAGTGGCACAGGTGTAGCACTTGTAACGGTTAAGGATGCGGTTATGAATGGCGGTTAAACTGGTACGTTGTGCCACGACAATATAACGGACAGTATATTTACATACCATGACTGCCAAAGGTAACATGATGTTAAAGCGATTTAAGCGATTAATCGCAGTTAGGTGTGGGAAAGGCAGTGCGATTAATTGCAATTGTGTGCACGAAGAATGCGATTAATCACAACTTGGTGCATAAAACAATGCGATTAATTGCAGTTATGTACACAAAGCAGTGTGATTTATTTGGATTATGTACGCAAAGCAGTGTGATTAACTGCAATTAAGCGATTAATCGTAATTGGGTGGAGAAAAGCAGTGTGACTATTTGCAATTATGTACACGAAAGCAATGCGATTAATCATGATTAGGTACATAAAGCAATGCGATTAATTGCAGTTGGTCACATTAATAAGCCGTGTGATTAATCACGATTAGGTACACAAACCGTAGCGATTAATTGCAACAATGTATACGTCATTCACTGAGATTAGGTGCACAAAGTAATGCGATTAATCATGAATAATGACACAAAGTAATACGATTAATCATGAATAATGACATAAAATAATGTGATTAATCATGAATAATGACACAAAGTAATATGATTAATCAGGAATAATGACACAAATACGATCAATCATGAATAATGACACAAAGTAATACGATTAATCATGAATAATGACAAAAAGTAATGCGATTAATCATGAATAATGACACAAAGTAATGCAATTAATCATGAATAATGACAAAAAGTAATACGATTAATCATGATTAGTGACACAAAGTAATGCAATTAATCATGAATAATGACACAAAGTAATGCGATTAATCATGAATAATGACACGAAGTAATACGATTAATCATGAATAGTGACACAAAGTAATGCAATTAATCATGAATAATGACACAAAGTAATGCGATTAATCATGAATAATGACACAAAGTAATACGATTAATCATGAATAATGACAAAAAGTAATGCGATTAATCATGAATAATGACACAAAGTAATGCGATTAATCATGAATAATGACAAAAGGTGATACGATTAATCATGAATAGTGACACAAAGTAATGCGATTAATCGTGAATAATAACACAAAGTAATGCGATTAATCATGAATAATGACACAAAGTAATACGATTAATCATGAATAGTGACACAAAGTAATGCGATTAATCATGAATAATGACACAAAGTAATGCGATTAATCATGAATAATGACACAAAGTAATGCAATTAATCATGAATAATGACACAAAGTAATATGATTAATCATGAATAGTGACACAAAGTAATGAGATTGGATGTGGTTTAAACCACACAGAATGAACTACACAAAGCTATGCAATTAATCCTGATTTCCTGCACACTGGAATACGATTACTGGCGGTTAATTCCACGGTATCCCGGAACAGTTTCGGTGATAGGTGGGCGCTCCTGGACCTCCTCAGGAAATACAGTCAATGGAAGGTCACTGAATGGAAGTGAGTGGAAGGCCTTCAGAAGGCCACTGTGTAAACGTAACGCCAGTTCGTTAGCGATGATCCGATATCAGCCTTGCTGATTCACTTACAGCGGTCCAAACGCTAGCCGACAGGGAGCCAGCGTTTCCCACCACC
The DNA here is from genome assembly GCA_024036415.1 of Prochilodus magdalenae. Lineage (NCBI taxonomy): Eukaryota > Metazoa > Chordata > Actinopteri > Characiformes > Prochilodontidae > Prochilodus > Prochilodus magdalenae. Next base: position 26,936 of record JAMWET010002009.1, on the reverse strand, counting down.
CGTTCCAGCTCACACATTAAGAGGGACGTGTGAACGTGGTATGGCCGAGGCCTCAACCCTGAGAAACAGATTCAGCGCTTGGCTGCGGAAGGCGGTATCCGGTTGATGTTGTAGGGGGGAGGGATGCCGGGACCGGCGCACAGACAGCTGTGCAGCCGGAGAAGAGGGAAAATAAATAGAAATAAAACAGGAATAACAATCCGTGAGATTGGCTTCCGGCTCCTGGTCCATAGGAGTGTTACCATAGCGATAGAGATGTAGAGCAAGCCGCGGGCCGCGAGGGGAGCTCGCCGATAGTTCGGCCTGTTTTCTTGATGCTGCTTTTTCTGAAAACGAATCTCCTCTCCTCTCCTGTAGTGACTATCGACGAGGTGGAGCTGCAGTGGAAGACTCAGTTTCATCGCTGGCTTTCTTACATGCTGGACTGGAAGAATCAATTTAACGACTACAGCTCGGTGAAAAAGCAGCAGTGTGAGAACCTTTAATGTCAGCGGCCCTTTCTTCCCCGGCGCCGGCCGGCGCACTTTACGAGTCGATACGGCTACAAAAGCCGATGCACGCACATGACGGGAGGGACTGTGTGTGCAGCTTCCACTGTAGCCGTACGTACATCTTTTTAAGTATGTGCCTTTCTATCCCCCCTCGCTCCACCACATGCAGTCGATCGAGCCTCCAGCCAGGCCGCGCTGCCTGCTATAGGATAGGATTTCAGTTCTGTTCTTCTTGCAGGTGAAGTTTGGAGTCACTGTTTTGATTATGGTAATGTAATTACATAGGAAAGCATGTATCACCATGTAACTACATAGTAGTACATATGTTATTACATTGTAATAAGCGCATTAATGCATTTAGGTTTGATTTTAACGCTGCGTTCAGTTAAAATCTGGACTTTACATAGACAAGCATGTATAACCATGTAACTACATAGTAGTACCTATGTTATTACTTAGTAATTAGCCCATTAATTGCATTTAGGTTTGCATTTTTAACACTGTGTTCAGTTAAAATCTGCACTTTATTTTGTTTTGATGTCAGAAATTTCAAACATTTTGCAAAAAACGTGCAAAAACATGAATTATTGTTTTACTTTCTGGAAAATTACCCTGAACACATTATTAACTGTTCACTATTCACTTCAAATCATTATAAAATAACTCTTTTACTCATAAACCAAACTGTGGTATAGATTAAGGCCTTACAATCTGCATGTCCCACACTTTCAGAAAGCCAGGATTCATATCACTACTGTCAGAATTTTATTTTTTGGGTTTTAACCTTATATGAAAGTGCCTGTTACCTTTTACATTACCTTTTTACATTTCATGATGAATGGGCCAAAATCAACAAGGCAAAATGACTGGGAGAGACGTCTGGTTCCATTGACTTCCATTATAAGTAAAACATGTTTTAACCTTCTGGTGTAAAGTTATCATTTTGAAGATGGAAAGTGTGTTTTCAGCAGCAGTGATATTGAATTCCAGCATGCCTTTTGTTATATGTTATATGAATTTTCAAATTTTCCGATTCCAGGCGGCTTTTAGTGTCCAGAGTGCGGAGACGTCTACCGACCAAAGTTAAAGCTACCTGTTGTAGAGCTATGGATATTAAATCAGACTGTTAGGTACATATTTAGATGGCACTGAACGTCGTCCGTGGGAATTTTATGTTGCATCCCCGGAATATTTGACTTTTTGTGTTTTTTTTTATTCCAGCATGCCTTTTGTTATATGTTATTAACTTTTAACAGAACCAACAAGACGGTTTGTCTGCTTGGTAGAGAACCAATAAGGGTCAGCCTTGTAAATCTAGAAGAACCCTTTTTTGGTGCTATATAGAACCATTTTCAAAAAGGTTCTATATGAAACCATCTACAGCACATTTTTCATCAGCCTTAAGGAACCCACCATGCAAAGAACACTTCACTCATGCAGAGGGTTCTTTAATGGTTCTATGTAGAACCTTTGCTATGGAACTCTTGAAGAACCTCCTCTTTTAGATGTGTGGTGGATTGAAACCGAACACCTGACGTTTTTTTTTTTTCTTCGGTTAAAATTTCGCAAAGCTTCGTAAAATTGGTAAGATGTTTGAATGTGTAGTCGACTTGTAATTCCGAATTTTCAAATTCCGATTCCAGGCGGCTTGTAGTGTCCAGAGTGTGGAGACGTCTACTGACCAAAGTTAAAGCTACCTGTTGTAGAGCTACGGAAAGTAAATCAGACTGTTAGGTACATATTTAGATGGCACTGAACGTGGTCCGTGGGAATTTTATGTTGCATCCCTGGAATATTTGACTTTTTTGTGTTTTTTTCGTACTACTTCCTAATTAGTCACTGTCTGATGCAAAGCCGTGTACTACACTGTCGTCCTTTACCGTGTATTCGCCTTCCTCTTGGCTCAGTGTTCAAGATATTAACAGCATTCCAACTCTGGAATGTTCAATCCGATCAGGAATGATAAGATTGTATACGGCTGCAATGCCATACCAATCATCTAGCAACCGTTCTCAAATTGCTTAAGCTGCACAAACACCCTCTCCCAGGTTATTATGTTCCGGTTAATGTGGTTAATTGGCTGTGTGAATGATGTTAAATGGGAACGTTTTCTTCTTTCCGTGTTTCCGGCGTCCTCCTGCTGCGTGTGGGTAGTCAGGGTGAATAACAATGTTCATTGTCTTCAGTGCATCTTTACAGGAGCAGCCACCGCGGTGTAGCTCCAACACTAATAGCATGTGATTACCGGCACAGAGGCCTTTTATTCCCGGTTTAAGACTCCTGAGGAATATTAGAGCAGACGGAAAGAAAAGGCGAGACAGTTTGAAAAAACAGACACCAGTCATGTTGCGTTTAGATACAGGAATATAAGACGAGGTTATATTTATCGGAATAAAGTCTTGTAGGAAAAACATGCTTTACGTTTAATGGAAGTCTATGGAACGTTTTCTCCCCGAGCAGTTTTGGGCCATTTCTTTGGGCCTGTTTATCAAGAACCTAAAGTCCAAAACATGCATGTTTAAAATGTGTCAAAAACTAAAAAAACAACAAAAAATTCCAGATTTTTATTTTTACAGTAGTGTTCCCTGTCAGTATTTTCTGATCTTGAAATCTGCTTCTTTATGTTATCCCAGTTTTATATTACATAAATAATATATAAATTGTTTTTTTCTTTTTGTCCCATTTTTCCCTGATTATTTTCCATGTTTTTCTATTTTTTCCCCATTTACCTAATGTTTCCCATGTTTTTTCAATATTGTCCCAATTTTCCCTAATTGCTTTCCATGGTGTTTTCATTTCATCGCATTTTTCATACCTTATCTATATATCTTATTTGTATATCATATCTTATTTGATTTTATTGATCTTACTGATAATTGTCATTTTAAACAAAAACTTTTCTACTATTTAGTATTTAGTATTACCAAATAGTAGAAGAGTACTATTCTACTACTTCTACTAACTCCATAATTTCGGAATTCTAGATTTTTCCCCAGTCCTGTTACAATGTAAATACTAAGCTGCATTCGAAATGTGGGTCATATTCATTGCAAGACTGACAAATTAATTAATTGATTGACTTAACATAAAATTGTAGAAATTTGCAGATAATAAGATATAAATCATATTTTATAAAAACCCTGAAAGCATTTGTTGGTTGTCTATGTAAGAATAAGTCAACACATCATTTGCAGAGCCCACACTCCAACACACACATATTTGCAGTGTTATAGTTTCATTTAGTCCCTTATTCCCCAATTTTTTCATTTTGTCCCATATTTTTCCATATATTTTATTTTACTTAGTTGATTTGACAGTTTGATCTGTACAGTTTTGTTCATGTTACTTTAAAATGATTCCGTTCCAGATTTTAGTTTTAGTCCCTTTACGATGTACATGCTCAGCTGCATTGGAAATGAGGGTCATCTCTGATTTACTGATTATCAGCTATCAGCTTACAGTCATAAAGCACCGTCCGAATATGCCTTCAGTGTTTCGATGTGTGTGTTGGAGGGAGGTTTATTTGAACTATGTTTTTGAACAGTGTTTTTATTTTTTCAACCATGTTTCAGCCACTAGTTTTGAAGTTGGGATGATGGCTGACAATCTGGAAGTGGCCTTTGAAGTGTATTTTTTATGATTATGATTATTTACAAAATAAAAGCGCGTTTGATGTTGAAAGCTTGAGCTGAATTAGCACAATCTGCCACTTCAATCGAACATGTTTGTGCCTTCGTATGCATATAGAACTGTATATTGTAATATTCATATTTGTAATCTGGGTCATAATGCAGTGAGATTATTAAAGCTGTGCATTATGGAACCCAACTGTTTGGTGGTATTTCTTTAAACCTGGAATGTCCACTTCTTACCTTCATTACAGCGTCCATTCTTTCCAGGGGACTCAACGAGACACACTTCCAAAGTTCAGGACTGTGGGTGAGTCCCCTTGTGTGTTTAAGGTGGTACTAACTCCAGGCTCCTGCAGATGGCGCTGCACGAGGATGACGGGGCTATAAACCCCTGTGGGGTGTGAGTGACGGGATCCATAGATTGGGAAGAGGTGCTACAGTGCAGGGAGTGTCTCGTTCCATGTGTGGGAAAACGCTCCAGAGCAGAGGTTAATGATTGGCTAAAAGGAGGGACTGCATGTGGGCGTGGCCAAAGACCATAGTGTGAAGGAAGTAGCTGAATCTGCAGGTGTATGGAAGCGTACGGTCATACGGGTCTACCAGCAGTGGATAAAATCCCAGTCTACAGGGAATTCTCCTCGGAACTGTACCAGGGAAGGAATCTGGACCAACTAATAAGTTCTTTGATGTAAGAGTCTGCGTACTTTGATGTGGCTGCATTCAGAAATGTGTCCAGTCCATGCCCAATCCAGTCCCAGCCGTCATTGGTGCTTCTGGAGGTGTTACACACCGTTACGTACGCTTCAGTCTTAGAAGTTGGTTTAGCATTTTCTGAAGTATTCCCAAACACATCCAGTGGTGTTGAGGTTCTGGGCTCTGGGGTGGTCAGTCCATTGTTCCGAGAACACCAGCAGCTTCTTCGTTGGATGTGTGTGTCTCCTTTTCTGAGTGAGGAGCTTCCTGAACAGCCACACCTCATTTCAGACCTCCATAGTGCTGAGTGGTCTTCTCACAGTGGACGGTTGGACAGACACCTGAGGATGTCCTCAGATCTGAGGTAAGTGTTGAGCTGGATATTCTCCCCTCTCTTTGAAAGACGGTGTTGGTGGGTGTAGCAGGTCTTCCAGGTGGTTGTTAGAAGTCTTGTTTTCTCTGTAGCATGTCATTCGTCTCTCTGATTTTTGCCCAGTACTGTGTGTGTTAGTGTGCACGCGTGCATTCCTAACCCACCCTCCAGTTAATATCTGGCTGTTTGGCGTGCGGTTTGTGTGGCTTTATTGGTCGAGCAGATGGAGTTTGGGGCCGCAAATGCCATAGCTGTTCATTTGTACGCTAATCATTTAGGAACGCTTCGTGTCTGACCTTTTAGAAATGGTTTTGGTGGAGGATGGCTTTTGGCTTTCTTCCAGATAAAGGGGAGAATAAGGAGGAGAAAGAAGGAGCACAACCGAACCCACTCTGTAAAGCGTCTGACCTCAGTGCTATACTGATGAGATTGCATTAGTGGTGGTGGAAATATTTGACATTTAGAAAAAAAAAAATAAACAAATAAATAAAAATCTGAACACGCAGCGTACATTTAACGATATGTCAGGCATCAGAAAATTACTAACACGATCAAAGCGCAGATTACCCATGTCCAGTGGGAAAACGTCAGTGCACCCTTCGACCTGACCTTCATCGCTTGATCGTCATAAATGGATCCATTTAAACTCCACCTGTTAGTTCATGTACCTGCTCATATTCATCATATCATAGAAACCTCTCAGGCTGACTGTGCTGTACACAACATCAAAGGTCGCCATACATAAAAGCATAAATCCCGGGAACGCCGAGCGCTAGAGTCTTACTCTCATTCCTTCCCGGAAGTGTAGGGTTATCCTATTTAAATGGAGGCTCCAGTGCGATCATATCCCTTTCAGAAGCTTTCTAATCCAACCTTTAACTGCACCGTCTGATACGTCTAACTCGGATTGTTTTCTGATTAGTTATCGATTTTTAAATTAAAATTTAAATCAATTTAAAATTTTTTTTTTGAGGTGTTGAAGAGTTGTTGCTAATTTTAACATGGCTGTTGGGCTTGTTGACTGATCAGAGACCATGTTCATGTCTTGTTAAGCAACCAAACGCTGTGTTCCTGACTCGTTAACCAATTAGAGACCATATTCCAGGCTGGTTGACCAATCAGAGGCCATGTTCATGACTTTGATAACCAATTAGATGGCATATACCTGACTTGTTGACCAACCAGAAGCTGTGTTTCTGACATTGACCAATTATAGACCGTATTCCTGACTGGTTGTCCAATCAGAGGCTATGTTCCTGATTCGCTGACCAATCACAAGCCATATTCCAGACTTGTTGACCAACCAGAGACCGTGTTCCTGACTTGTTCTCCAATCAGAGACTGTGTTTCTAAATTTTTCACCAAATAGAGGTCGTATTCCTGGCTTGTTGGCCAATCAGAGGCCGTGTTCCTGACTGGTTGTCCAGTCAGAGGCTATGTTTCTGACTCGCTGGCCAATCACAAGCCGTGTTTAAGACTTGCTGACCAATTACATGGCATGTTCCTGACTTGTTGACAAACCAGACCATATTCCTGGTTTGTTGACCAAGCGTCCTCCAGTTTTCAAAGCCAACGTCATGGTTGCCCCAACTTATGTACATCAAACTCTCTAAACTGTAATAATAACAAAAACATCTATAATAAAAATAATAATGATAATAATAATAATAATAATAATAATAGCTCTAAGGTACATTTTCCAGAAATAGAGTTTCATTTTATGCCTCAAATCTCTTTATAACTGTCATTATTTTTGTTCCTTGGTGTTTTTGACAAAGCATTAATCACAGTGTGCACTTAACCTTCAGGAAATGTTACTCGGGCTGTCAAGCCGGGGACTGTAGGAGCTATTTTCACCATAAATGGCTTGGTAACAGGGCTGAACACAGAGATCATTTTCCCCATTAAGCTGATGTTAATGCCGTAAAAAGACAAATAGTGTACACAGCTAGAGCAGAAGGCGAAGCTGAAGAATGAAGTTAATCAAAATGTGTTCATTAAAATCTCACTGTCGAGCCATAGTCATCTCATTTCCATTAAAGATGAAAACTAAAGGTTAGAAAACGAATAAACTGGTGGTGAATTCAGTCCGGAATAAACAGTGGCTGGCTTGACAGGGTGCGTATGTAGGTTACCAACTCCTAACAACCATGTAGCTTACAGAACTTAAATATATACAGGAGGTGTGGGAGTGCAGGTGTGTTGGGAAGGAAGATGAAGGTGACCAGGATCAATAACTGATGATAAGTTTAGACTGATATGATCAATATTTATTGAGCTACACATACAGAAGTCTGTCTCTCAGTATGGCGTTGGGCCGCCGTGTTCGCTAACCCAACACGCCAGACGTCTCGGTATGGAGCTGTAGAGGTTCCTAATGGTGTCCTGTGATAATCCATTCCATGCAGCTTGAACATCCTCACACAGCTCCTGCAGATGGTGCGGTAGGGGTGGAGGTGGAGGGACACCAGGCCTTCTGGACGTGTGACGACAAACCGTTCATCTTGGTGCTGACCACGGTGCCTCCACACACGGATTCGTTAGGCGTCTCCACCAAGACTAAAGCGGGACTCGTCACTGAAGATGACCCGCTGCCATTCTGAGTCACTCCATGACAGTCTGGTACGACACCACTGCAGTCTTTGGTGACGGTGACGTGGTGTTAAGGACAGTCGTGGTAACGGTCTGTGTGCATGTAGTCCTGCGTGGTGCAGCCGTCTGCCAATAGTATATCAACTTCCTGTTCAAGTTTACACTCTGGCAGAGTAAAGGATTCATTGCATGGTCTTCCCTGGCACAATTCCGAGGAGAATTCCCTGTAGGCTGGGATTGTATCCACTGCTTCCACACCGTACGCTTCCACACACCTGCAGATTCAGCTACTTCCTTCACACTATGGTCTTTGGCCACGCCCACATGCAGTCCCTCCTTTTAGCCAATCATTAACATCTGCTCTGGAGCGTTTACCACACATGGAACGAGACATTCCCTGCACTGTAGCACCTCTTCCCAATCTATGGATCCCGTCACTCACACCCCACAGGTATTTGTAGCTCCTCTGCCCCCATGCAGCGCCATCTGCAGGAGCCTGAAGGTACTACCACCTTAAACACGCAAGATGACCAGTTTTTTGAGGTTACCTTAGACACCTTAAAAGCCTCTAGCACAATATAGAACTATGTATATATCTAGAACCCCGTTGGGTGGAGCGTAATTCTGTTTCTGGTTCAAACCTCGCAGGTGCATCACGAGGGAGCCACAGCGAAAACAATGCAATATGAGCTCGGAGCTCTGTGCCCATTGTCCACAGCCTCCGTCTCTGAGCTACACCGCTGACCTCCGTGTTGTTCCTCCTCCTCTCCACCTCTCTCCTTTTTCTCTTCCTAGCAGAAGTAGATCTGATGTTTTGATTTCCACTGAGGCCCCGCGCCGTACGGAGCGGACAAAAACCGTGGCGCTGTTTCTAATTAGGGCGTTAATTGCAATCCGAAGTAGAGATGGATTTAGGCCGAGTTCCCGTTTCCTCTCCGCTGCTTTTGTTCTCGCCGCGGCCTCTGGGGGGATCCCACAGTAATCATGGGAAGTTTTAGACACGGCAGTTCTGGAGCAGGGCCTCCACTACTGATCTAGGACACACAAGGAGGACGGGAGTTTTAGCTCAGGTATCAGGCCTGACGTGAATTTAAGGTATGTTCACTAACTGGCCACTTTATTAGAAACACCTACAATGTGCTTCCACTCACTGGCCACTTTATTAGAAACACCCACCTTGTGCTTCCACTCACTGGCCACTTTATTAGAAACACCCACCTTGTGCTTCCACTCACTGGCCACTTTATTAGAAAAAACCTACCTCCTCCGACTGTGTTTTTAGAAAACACCACTTGTGCTTCCACTCACTGGCCACTTTATTAGAAACACCTCCCCTGTGTTTTCACTCACTGGCCACTTTATTAGAAACACCTCCCCTGTGTTTTCACTCACTGGCCACTTTATTAGAAACACCTCCCCTGTGTTTCCACTCACTGGCCACTTTATTAGAAACACCCACAATGTGCTTCCGCTCACTGGCCACTTTATTAGAAACATCCACCTAGTGCTTCCACTCACTGGCCACTTTATTAGAAACACCCACCTTGTGCTTTGACTCACTGGCCACTTTATTAGAAACACCTGCCTCACACTTCCACTCACTGGCCACTTTATTAGAAACACCCACCTTGCACTTCCACACACTGGCCACTTTATTAGAAACACCTGCCTCACACTTCCACTCACTGGCCACTTTATTAGAAACACCTACAATGTGCTTCCACTCACTGGCCACTTTATTAGAAACACCAACAATGTGTTTCCACTCACTGGCCACTTTATTAGAAACACCCACCTTGCACTTCCACTCACTGGCCACTTTATTAGAAACACCCACAATGTGCTTCCGCTCACTGGCCACTTTATTAGAAACACCAACCTTGCACTTCCACTCACTGGCCACTTTATTAGAAACACCCACCTTGTGCTTCCACTCACTGGCCACTTTATTAGAAACACCTACCTTGCGCTCCGACTTACTGGCCACTTTATTAGAAACACCTACAATGTGCTTCCACTCACTGGCCACTTTATTAGAAACACCCACCTTGTGCTTTACACTCACTGGCCACTTTATTAGAAACAAACACCTTGCGCTTCCACACACTGGCCACTTTATTAGAAACACCTTGTACCTCCACTCAGAGATGGAAGCTTGTGTGGTTCTGCTTGAGAGTGGTCCAACATATAGAGCCAGGTGCGGCGGCTCTGAGGGCAGGAGGCCTGGAGGATGGCTAATGCAGTCTGTGCACCATCAGATGGACTGAACACAAGCACACGTCTCTGGATGAAGTGGTCTGAGAGTGTGGATGGAAAGTGCTCAGCTAATTGTGTACATTATGTGTCTGTGCAGAGGACGTCAGTGGGTTGATTGATGTGCCTGTTCTTGCCAGGTGAAGGGCCAGTAAGAGTCGAGTCAGTAATTGCTCTAGTATGTTTTTATTAGTTGGGGCCGCGTCCCTTTCCCGTTCCCTGCTCCTCACCCACGTCACCACGTTATATAAACACCATCTGAACTATGAGTTACCCAAAAAGGGTGGACACAAAGCCGGGCTCGACCAAACAAGCCCTCCGTCATGGATCCTTATTGAGAAAATAACATAGTCCTGGCCTCCTCGCTGCGTGGACGACCAGCCCCGAGTGGAGATTAGCCCTTGATGGACGAACACACTAGAATTGTTTTCTTCAAATGGCATGTATCCATCATGTGCTGGCGTTTGAAGTGAGAGGGCATGAGGCTCAGGTAAACAGCTTAAATCTCTTAGCTGATGGATCCTGAGCAATGTGGTGGTGGTGGTGATGGTGGGAGGTGGGGTTGAGGCTTTCCTATACTGCCGGCATCCATCAGCCTTTCTGATTCCGGAGCTGCGATTGGTGGAGAAAGAAAAAAAGAAAAACGGAAAGAAAAAAGGAAAAGGAAAAAAGAAGAATACGGGGCTGGAGAGCAGGTACCATGGCAACGTGAGGTAAAGTCTGACCTCCGCTGTCACCGGGGGATTCTGTGTCACACCATTCAAATGAGCGACAGCTACAGATTAGCAGGGGGAATGAGAGAAATGAAGAGAACAGAGCGGAGGAGTGGCGGGTAGACTTTTAAAGCGGGCTGGGATTTCTTGACATTGAACAAGTGAGGATGAATGGAAGCAGCCAGGACAGTTAAAGTTATGTATTAAACAACAGTGGGGAGGAAGTGCAGTGCAGTTTCCCGAGTTTTCATCCGGTCCGGAACTCCGATCTGAACCCGAACACAGCCCAACTTAAGTGTTTGGACCAGTCTGAAGTTTTGGATCCAGTACCGGACACACATCTCTCAAATTTAAGCCATTATATTGACTTGGCCTGGACTGGACAAGGTTCTGGATGTAGCTACATCAGTGTTTAGACACTGCCAGATTTGGTGGATGCCGTCCCTGGCACAATTCCGAAGAGAATTCCCTGTAGACTGGGATTTTATCCACTGCTGGTAGACCCGTATGACCGTACGCTTCCATACACCTGCAGATTCAGCTACTTCCTTCACACTATGGTCTTTGGCCACGCCCACATGCAGCCCCTCCTTTTAGCCAATCATTAACATCTGCTCTGGAGCGTTTTCCACACATGGAACGAGACACTCCCTGCACTGTAGCTCCTCTTCCCAATCTATGGATCCCATCACTCACACCCCACAGGTATTTATAGTTCCATCATTCTCGTGCAGCGCCATCTGCAGGAGCCTGAAGGTACTACACCACTTAAGGTAAAACCTCTGGAATTATCCATTTGGTGTGGGTGATTATCCAGGTCAAGGAGTTTCAGTCAGCTGGAGGATAATCAGGTTTGAGTGTATACGTGGTCCTTACCCAATATCAAACCGAGTCTTCACCAACAAAGCTTGTTAGTGCACACCATGTTTTAGTCGAATCAGATTTCTGATGACCTCTAAAAGTCTCTACTGCTCCACTATCAGGCAGATCGTTACCCTTCCCTGGAGTGGTCATCCATCAAAATGACTGGTACGGAATATTCTGGAACACCAGGGTAACATCTAAGGATCTCCAGGCTTCTCTTATACAGGCTAATATTAGTGGTCATGAGTCCACAACCAGGCAAACACCGAACAAGTATAGTACGTACGGAAAGATGGAGACATGGAGAGGGTCCCTGCCTGTGAATACCCTCCTAAAGACCACCTGCATGAAGCAGAAGACCACTGATATGATGTTAATTGGGCTAATAGGCACGAAAACATCTTTATTGCTTCAACAAGTCCAAATAATGCTCTCCAGCATTAGAACCTCATCCCAACAGTGAAGCATGGTGGTGGCAGTATCACGGTTTGGGACTGTCTTGCTGCTATTGGACCAGGACAGCTTGTTATCATTTGATGGAGCTATACATTCTGGACTACATAAACAATGACCCTAAAAGGTCAAAGTCCATAAACCTTAATCCAGTAGACAGCCCACCAAAATGACTTTGAGTTGAAGCAACGAGCCGAGACTCCCCCAGGACCATGTACAGGGCTCAGTCGTGGGCTGGAGGTTGGGGAACTAGCTCCGAAGGCTGCTGGTTTGATTCCTGGAACTGACGGACATGACTACAGGACAGGACGTCCACTTAAGCAAGGCAACTAACCCCCAACTGCTCCCTGGGTGAAATGGATTGGGCTGCCCACTTGGTGGATGGGTTAAGTAGACTGAGTTCAGGAACTGTGTGGTTGAAGTCATGGCTGATCAAGACGAGTCAGGCCAGGTCCTGGAAGCAGGGGTCCACATACACCAGGTTGGTCAGTAAAATGGACCAGCATGTGGGAATGTGTTTCCTATCCCTGTATAGAAGAAGCTCCATGCTGGTTTCATTGTGGAATCCCTATCCCTATGTCCACTTACAGGCACTTCCCGGTATGGCTTTGCCTGATCCAATCAAAGTCCAGCCTAGGGACCCTTGGTCTCAGCCTCATTGTACACTTCTGTGTTTCCTGATGGGCTGCCATTGTTCCATTTATAGAAGCCTCCTTCTATACCTCATGCCGAATAGCAGCTTGTGATTGGTTGTTTTGCATGCCAGTTGAATTCCAGAGTTTTCATCAGGCTTGAAACTCCGATCTGAACTCGAAAGCAGCCCAACTCAAGTGTTGGTACCTGTCTTTTTGTCTACATAAATGTGACCTGAACTGTGGTCAGATCTTTGTTGAAGTCATGGTATTGACACGTATGACCGTGCACGATTCCTTGTCCTGTAGCTGTAGGCAGTCCTTGACCATGTGAAGTGGTGAAAGCTGGAGAGTCCAGCAAATGGAGACTACTAGTCCAGCCTGTGGTGTTTTCGCGCAGGTCTCGTGGACCCTGGTGGCTTCCAGCATGCAGGACGATTAAGCTGACACCGTTTAGGGTCAGTAGGGAAAGCCAGGCCCTAATGCAGGCCTGAAGAGAGATGAAGAGAGCATCCATACTGAGCCTGAGTCAGTTCATTAGCTTTCAAGTTCAATATAAAGCTAATGCAGCTGTATGCATTGGAGTAGACACGCGTTAGTGCCTTCTATAAGAAGACTAATTCATACTCACATGCATATGGAAGTAGACTCATTCATCATCGTGTGCTTATATACATTGCCTCTATGCTGGTAATGTTTCATGAACATGCTCTCTCTCTCTCTCTCTCTCTCTCTCTCGCTCTCTTTCCTTTATTATGAAAACTGCACTAATGCATTATTGGAACTCCTGGGAAATGCCTTGACTTTACACTGTTATACTTTAAAGTGTAGGAAAATGAAACAGATTTTCCAAGATTCCAAGATTTCTGCCTAATTAAACCATTATGATTTTAATGAAGTCATTTACAGTCAGAAATCTTCACAGTGGTTGTGATAGGAACCAAACGTCCAACTCTACAAGCTCTGTCACAGACAGTTATTACTGGGACCAATCACATTTCTTATTTTACCTCGTCCCTTGTTTTCTAGTGTAACCCTTCCCCTTTGAACAGAGTTACTGTGGGAAGTTACTGTGTGGGGTTACGGTGGGGGTTACTGTGGGGGTGACTGTGGCGAGTTACTGTGGGGGTTACTGTGGCGGGTTACTGTGGGGGTGACTGTGGCGAGTTACTGTGTGGGGTTACGGTGGGGGTTACTGTGGGGGTTACTGTGGCGAGTTACTGTGGGGGGTTACGGTGGGGGTTACTGTGGGGGTGACTGTGGCGAGTTACTGTGGGGGTTACTGTGGGAAGTTACTGTGGGAAGTTACTGTGGGTGTGACTGTGGGAAGTTACTGTGGGAGTGACTGTGGCGAGTTACTGTGTGGGGTTACGGTGGGGGTTACTGTGGGGGTGACTGTGGCGAGTTACTGTGGGGGTTACTGTGGGAAGTTACTGTGGGAAGTTACTGTGGGTGTGACTGTGGGAAGTTACTGTGGGAGTGACTGTGGCGAGTTACTGTGTGGGGTTACGGTGGGGGTTACTGTGGGTGTGACTGTGGGAAGTTACTGTGGGGGTGACTGTGGCGAGTTACTGTGTGGGGTTACGGTGGGGGTTACTGTGGGGGTTACGGTGGCGAGTTACTGTGGGGGTGACTGTGGGAAGTTACTGTGGGTGTGACTGTGGGAAGTTACTGTGGGTGTGACTGTGGGAAGTTACTGTGGGTGTGACTGTGGGAAGTTACTGTGGGGGTGACTGTGGC
>JAMWET010002009.1:0-5000 GCA_024036415.1 Prochilodus magdalenae | reverse complement strand
TCGTGATGTCAAACCTACCCACCAAGTGTCATTCCTGTTGCTTGGTTCCCTCTGGGTGTGGATGTGTCTACAGGACCCAAACAGACATATGACTGCTCTCTCAGCTTTGAAAAAATAAACCTGGACTTCACAAAGTCAGGACCGTGTTTGTCCTGTGAGTTATACAGAGAGAGAGTAAGTTGTCCTGTTTCTTAGAGAGAGAGAGAGGGAGAGGGAGAGAGAGAGATGGATAGCGCTTGGAGAAATGAGATTGGCATGCTGTGGGTAATTTGATTTGCACTAATGGAAATTGTCCTACGATCTAAAGGGCCTGTTTCTGTTTGAGGGGCTTCCAAGCATCCGAATGATAACTAGATGACAGCAGATGTCACTGTAGAGGACAGGAAGAGGAAGAAGCTCTGGACAAAACAAATGTCTCATTGCTGTCCATCCCCCCACACAAACACGCTCTGAGAGTGGTGGGGACATTACATAGTCATTTTTAGGACATTTACCCAGAACCCTAACCCTAACCCCCACATTTACACTAAACCCTAACACCTACATTTACACTAATCCCCTAACCCCTACATTCACACTAAACCTCCTAACCCTGAAATTTACACTAAACCCCCTAACCCCTACATTTACACTAAACCCCCTAACCCTGAAATTTACACTAAACCCCCTAACCCCTACATTTACACTAAACCCCCTAACCCTGAAATTTACACTAAACCCCCTAACCCCTACATTTACACTAAACCCCCTAACCCCTACACTAACACTAAACCCTAACCCCCACATTTACACTAAACCCCTAACCCCCACATTTACACTAAACCCCCTAACCCCTACATTTACACTAAACCCCCTAACCCCTACACTTACACTGAACCCTAACCCCTACATTTACACTAAACCCCTAACCCCTACATTTACACTAAACACTCCAACCCCTACATTTACACTAACCCCCTAACCCCTACATTTACACTAAACCCCCTAACCCTACACACGTACACTGACACCTAACCCCGTAACAGTTACACTAAACCCCCTAAGCCCATCATTTACACTAAACACTCCCCTCCAACCCCTACATTTACACTAACCCCCCTAACCCCTACATTTACACTAAACCCCTAACCCCTACACTTACACGTAAGACCCCCTAGACCCCTACACTTACACTAAACCCCCTAAACCCTACATTAACACTAAACACCCTAACCCCTACATTTACACTAACCCCCTAACCCCCACATGTACACTAAACCCCCTAACCCCTACACTAACACTAAACCCTAACCCCCACATTTACCCTAAACCCCAAACCCCCACATTTACACACCTAAACCCCCTTACCCCTACATTTACACTAAACCCCTAACCCCCTACACTTACCTAACCCTAACCCCTACATTTACCTAAACCCATAACCCCTACATTTACACTAACCCCCATAACCCCCACAATTTACACCTAAACCCCTAACCCCCAACATTTACACTAAACCCCCTAACCCCTACATTTTACACTAAACCCCCTAACCCATACACTTACACTAAACCCTAACCCCTACATTTACACTAAACCCCTAACCCCTACATTTACACTAAACCCCCTGACCCCTACATTTACACTAAACCCCCAACCCCTACATTTACACTAAACCCCCTAACCCCTACATTCACACTAAACCCCCTAACCCTGAAATTTACACTAAACCCCTAAACCCCTACACTAACACTAAACCCTAACCCCCACATTTACACTAAACCCCTAACCCCCACATTTTACAACTGAAACCCCTATACCCTAACATTTACACTAAACCCCCTGACCCCTACATTTACACTAAACCCCCAACCCCTACATTTACACTAAACCCCCAACCCCTACATTTACACTAAACCCCCTAACCCCTACATTCACACTAAACCCCCTAACCCTGAAATTTACACTAAACCCCTAACCCCCACATGTACACTAAACCCCCTAACCCCTACACTAACACTAAACCCTAACCCCCACATGTACACTAAACCCCCTAACCCCTACACTAACACTAAACCCTAACCCCCACATTTACACTAAACCCCTAACCCCCACATTTACACTAAACCCCCTAACCCCTACATTTACACTAAACCCCCCTAACCCCCTACACTTAGCACTAAACCCCCCTAATTTAGCCCCTACATTTTATACACTAAACCCCTAACCGCGTACATCTACACTAACGCTCCCTAACCCCCACATTTACACTAAACCCCAAACCCCCAATTTACAATAAACACCCCTAACCCCTACATTTACACTCAAACCCCCTAACCCTGACACTTACAGCTAAACCCTAACCCTAACATTTACACTAAACCCACTAACCCCTAACATTTACAACTAAAGCGCCCCTGTCCCCCTACAATTTACACTAAACCCCCAACCTTCTACATTTTACACTACATACCCCCTAACCCGCTATCCATTCACACTAAACCCCTCCTAACCCTGAATTTACACTAAACCCCTAACCCGCTAACACTAACACTAAAAAAAAAACCCCTTAAAAAAACCCCCCCCCCACATTACAACTAAACACCCTCAAACCCCCACATTTACACTAAAACCCCCTAACCCCTACATTATACACTAAACCCGCCTAACCCCATACATTTCCACCTAAACCCCCCTGACCCCTTACATTTACACTAAACCCCTAACCCCTACATTTACACTAAACCCCCTAACCCCTACATTTACACTAAACCCCCTGACCCCTACATTCACACTAAACCCCCAACCCCTACATTTACACTAAACCCCCAACCCCTACATTTACACTAAACCCCCTAACCCCTACATTTACACTAAACCCCCTAACCCCTACATTTACACTAAACCCCTAACACCTACATTTACACTAAACCCTAACCCCTACATTTACACTAAACCCCCTAACCCCTACATGTACACTTCAGTAATGTGAAGATCTCCTTGATTTTCTTTAAAGTCACACTGAAAAGATGATTTTCTCTTCCGCACATGCTGCACAGTTAGATTCCATTGTTTTGAAGTGAATGTGTCCCGAAGTCTGAACATCAGTGACAGATATGATGACACGTGTCACCGCCTCTATAAAGTCCTGGAATCACATGCACTCGTACTGTGGCGCAGAGGGGGTGAGCACAGGACAGTGTGTGGGGGTGTCGGTGAATGAGTATGTTAATTATGGGTTTCCGTAGAGGACTGAAGTTCAGAGGAGGGAAAAGAACAAATAGAAGGAAAGCAACTTGTGATTCCACTTTAAAGCAGGAGAGAGGAGTTAGCAGGGCTCCCCTGGCAGACACGACCTCAGCTTTATTCATTAGACGGCGGGCTTTGATGAGAGACACCACAGAATCCCTCTGCAGGTTTATATCGCCAGCCTGTTCTGTTTAGAGACTAGGAGTGGTGGATATTAAAGGTAGCGCAGCTCGTCTGTGAAACATCCGCATGATAATAAACCAATGAATAAAGATTTGTTTATTAATCTCCAAGTTTCATTTCAACTTTCCCAACTCTTTAAACTCCTACCTCCTTCTCCATCTCACTGTAGGAGCTCCACACGCTTCATTGGTCCACGATAAGAGCCCCTCAACGCTGCGCCCAGAGGTGTACTGTAGCCAGAGGTAATTAATAATACACGACCCCGTCCACAAAGAGATAGCTGACACTCCGAACGATAGGTGCCAACAAACCCCGTCCATGCTCGTGCGGACCACCGGTTCCCTCCACACAACGGATTCGTTAGGGCGTGCTCCACCAAGACTAAAGCGGTGAACTCGTTCACATGAAGATGACTCCGCTGCCATTCTGAGTCCCTTCCCTCCATGACTTCTGGGTAACGGACACCACATGCATGTCTTTGGGTGACGGTGAACTGTGGGTGTTAAGGACAGTCGTGGTAACGGTCTGTGTGCATGTAGTCCTGCGTGGTGCAGCCGTCTGCCAATGGTGCTGGCTCATGGAGGACACCACTGCTCGCTGAATATCCACAATCACGGCTGTTGGATTGCTATGTGCATGTTGGACAACTCCTTGGTTTTCCCTCTCTCCGTGGTTCGTGTAGGTCTCCCAGATGCCTCAAGTCACCTGTATGTTCCTTCTTCTATCCACCGCCACCATCAGCATCCTATGGTAGTATCCGTACAACTGGTATGGCACTTGCCGGAGCCCCGAAATGGAACCCCTATTTAAGAGTGGGTTCAGGGTTCCTACTGGTTCTCAATTTGAGACAATCAGTATAAATTGGTCCTGGAGAAAGAATTAGAAGGCCATTACTACACAGTATGGTTCTTTAAGGGTTCTTTAGTAAAGGGAATAGTTTGATTTAATACCACAAGTTCTATATAGAACCATGTTGTTCCCAACCGGATAGAACGCCTTTGGGATGAACTACAGCGGAGACTGAGAGCCAGGCCTTCTCGTCCAACATCAGTGTCTGACCTCACAAATGTGCTTCTGGAGGAATGGTCAGAGATTCCCATAAACACATTCCTAACCTTGTGGGAAGCCTTCCCAGAGGAGCTGAAGCTGGTATAGCTGTAAAGGGTGGAGCATCATATTACACCCTATGGATTACGAATGGGAGGTCACTGCGAATACTTTGGGCAGTGTGGTGTAGTATAGCCATTCCCCATTCCTTCACTGTAACGTAGTGCTAGATAAGAGGCATGAGGCACGATGCCGACGTCTGAGAACATACTCCACTATAAACATGATGTACTCTCACCAGGGGGGAGCTTTCCGGTTGGAGGTTCATTGCCTTATGAGGTGTTCTGGATCATTTACATAATCCAGGTCCAGGGATAACGTGCCATGATGTGGTGGAGAACATCCATATGCACATGTGACCAACACATCAAGCCGCTGAAGCCTGAGGCTCACTTTGCTTCTCCATTAACTTAATGCAAATGAGCTTTGCAGGAGCCAATCAGGCTGTTGGCAAACTGACGGGCTATCTTTATCTGAGTTTG